>OY748309.1:4714046-4853885 GCA_963556515.1 Nudaria mundana
TCGAACAATAGCTTCCTTGGCCGCATTCTACCGTATTTACCACGGCGAGTGTTCTGAAGAGCTCTTCAATCTGATCCCACCCTCTTCCTTCCGATCCCGAACAACGCGTGCCGGGCAGAGATGCCACTCCCACACAGTGGATAGCATGTTCGCGAGAACCGAGCGTTTTAAACGTTCGTTTTTCTGTCGAACGATAGTGGCCTGGAACGCCCTGCCTGTGCACTTGTTTCCTCCCACATATAATCCTGGGTTCTTTAAGCGGAGCGTGAAGAGGCACATCAGTAGGTCGTCAAGTTGAGGGCCACTCTCTATAGTATTGTGTGCTGTGAGAGTGGCCCACAATCGCTAGACGTCGTCACGCACGACTTACCACCAGGCGGGCGGCGTAAATTTGGTGAACCCAATTAAAAAAAAAACCAATTAAAAAAAAATAAAAAAAACCCTAAATATCTACTACCTACTCGTATTTAGTGTCTTCTTATATATCTACTATTTAGTCTCTACTTATATATCTACATACCATTTACGTGTTTTCGCATATACCTACATAGTTAGTGCTTGATTATTAAAAACAACAAGAAACTTAACAAGAGGGTAAACACAATTACAAAATGAAAGAACCAACTAAGACAACTCGAGAACGGGTTCAAACCATTGCTCAGATATAGTGCGAGTGTATTTAGATGGATTAGAGTTGAAAAAATCTAAGTCGGTAAGTAAGACCACAGAATAGGGAATAGTACTTACATACAGAACTAGCACTCCGACGTTAGTCAAAGCACATTCTTTTGTTTACAGAGAACATCATTCGAACGTTAGGGTTGTCAAGAAAGTGCCAGCATAATTTGACCAATAATTATGACGTTAATGCCTCAATATCAACTCTATGGTCAATGCCGTATCAGAAACAAGAGACAACCCTTACTGACTTACAACTTCAAGTTGTGGCTGACGTCACGTATTTTTTGCGATTGTTAGGCGAGTGACATAGGCCTGGTAAAACTTCCTAGTTTGTTTAAGGAGTCAGCCGCTCTAACAAGAAAATTATGTAAGTACCGTACATTCATATGCAATTGGTGAAAAGCTGTGAACTCGGAATAACAAACGTACATTTCAATTTTATTTATCTGTTTAGATTAATGCGATTGAAAGACCTTGCATTTATCTACATACTAAAGTGTCCGTGTGTGTGTCTAAAAATAAGCTGAACGCGTTTCTACAAATTTATTACTGCAAACTATTTAAAGCTCGACTTCCTAGTTCAAGGAAACATTCGGGAAATCACATCTACATACATACATACACACCTCTTTCCCAATGGGGGTAGATAGAGACTATGGAATTCCACTTGCTACGATCCTGGCATACTTCTTTCGCTTCTTCCACATTTATAACTATCTTCATGCACGCTCTCCGGTTATGGGTACTCTTTACTTTGGTCAAAACATCTCCGATTTGGTCGAAGTACGTTCGCCTAGGTCGACCCTTACGGGCCTTACCTGCCTGTCCATTCAAATCTATACAAATAACTTGTACCTAAATAGTTTGTAATTCAAATTAACAGCTTTTTACTAAATGCACTTGAAGGTTATACGATACCACATGGTACGGCGGTACTCACATACACACATAAAAAAACAAAGTTTAATATTTTTGTGTTACACTCTCAACAAAAAATGGTTTTACAATTATTAACATCGCTGCTTCGCTCCTGCTCGCTGCTTCCTCGATAAAATGGAGTATTCAACATAAGAATAGTTCTTTAAATTAATCCAGTAATTTTTGAGCTTTGCATTTGTGTGAGTGACAAAGAAAAGTAGAGAAATAAGGCCTGTGTTCAACACGTGTGTGTGTAAAAGAGGTCACATATACGTTTACGTACACTGCACTCACACAAATGCAAAGCTCAGCGTATCCCTCGCGAACTGTTCCTATTGACAACATATGGATGTGTAACGCACCTCTACCTACCACTTCGGGGATATAGGCGTGAATAGATATGTATGTCTAATTGACAAAATATACCGTAATTTCCCATATATTATATGAATATTATGCAATACTGAAATTTAATAATATGGCAACTATTAATAAGTGTGCTTAAACCTTCAAAATAAAACATTCAATGTTTCCTGAACTTTGTCGCGCTTAAATCTCCTTTTATCCGCTAATAAATGGCCATAAATGACATGTATTACATTTAAAAAATGGCCGCGAAAGGGTCATAATGGCGGTAAAACCACAGAGACTAAAATTACGAAACAAAAGTGAATGGAGTGCTCGCAATCGCCATTTCAGTTTTCTAAAACATGGAAGCGATATCTTTTCGTTTCACTTCTTTAGAATGGTGTTGACTACGAAAGGATTTTATATTCATCCTATTTATATAAAGTAACTAGGTAATACTGAGTGCGCATTGTCATTACATAACTTTTCAACTCCTATCATCGGAGGTCCGAAAATGTTTCTCATACCATTTAAAATTATAATGATCGTTATTCATAAAAAAAATATAACTAAATATTAAAAAACATATGTAATCATTTAAATTCATAATATCACAAATTATACACTTAGTTTTTACTAATATTTGTTTATACTAATGATCGAAACTCATAATCATTCGAATAAATAACTATATAATATTCATAAATGTGTTTTATTCTAATATTTGTTTATTTATTTTTTAGGTTAAAACTGTGACCTCCTATGCCAGTGATAATTACTTAGTTGAAGTATGTTCGTAGTGACAACATTATTAATTAAAGCAATATGGATAATAGAATGTTATGAAGAAAAAAGATCTGAAAAAAAAAATATTATGGATTTAAACTGGTTCTTGGTAGTAACAGTATTAATTAAAAAATTATAATCACTAACTGTTATGAGTTCCGATGATAGTAATAAAAATGTATGAATAAAAAAAGTATGAAAAATTAAATTATGAAGAGTGATGATTATGAACACAAATCGGTAGTAAGAAAAAGAATAGGATTAAAAATTTTATGTCAGCCAATATGGACCCGGTAATACTAGCGACGCCTAAGATTTCGTTCGTATATTATTTATTCTACACATCAAATAATTATTCAGAACTATACAACCTGAGCCATTGGTTATTCCTTGGATTGATAATTGTTCTCTGAGCAGACATAAGTTGGTAACAGCTATGCGTTTACGATCCGGACACATCCCATCACCTACGCCAAATTGTGAAGTTTGCGGAGTTGTTGAGGACGTACAACATATATTGATGGAATGTGTTCGGATCCAACGACAACGAAATACACACACAGCTAAGGCCATGTATACATTGTACGAGTATTAAGAATATTTAAGATTGTAAGTAACATAAAAAGTGGCTATGATGGAGCGACATAGTCATAATTATGGCTACGCTCCCAATTCTTGCTTCACAGGGAGTTATTTAGGCTTTTTAATCTAGTATTCAACTCCTCAGGGGATATAAGGTGCCAGATTATATTTAATGTCAACAGCTACGGTAACCTTTGAACCTAAAGGTTACATTCGAATTTTGACCTTCAACTTCTGTGTATCGCAAATATGGATGTAGAGATTTGAACCCATTGTATTGTTTTTGAATGTCAACTTGACGACGATTACATGTCACTGGGCGTCGATTGGGGACATTAAAACTAGAACAGTAGATGGTTGTGTCCGCAAATAACTGGGTACATACGCCTTACTAGTTTCCCCAATGTCGACTCAGATTCGACACAGCAGCTCGCTGTGTCGAAATACTGTTTGGGAAGTAACCTATTTACCTATTGAGAATTTTACGTAAACAACAGTCTCCCAAGCAATAGCCGTAATAGAGAACTGGAAAGAAGAAATTTCTCCCAACTGTCCCGTCAACAGGGGTGGATGGCATAACGAGATAAATTTTGTCAAAAAACAGACCGTCACTGAGATGCCTTACGATATCGAGAGATTATTACGAGTATATCTGTCCTTATCCACTCGTACACAGTAATTAATGGCGTTAGTTTGTCGACGAGAACTATCGTTGCGTGTTTTATGGTACAGGTTAACATTTAGTACCGTAGTTGTCAACCATTTGTCAACATTGATAGAATAGACAGTTCTGTCATAAATACGTCGGATTCAGACTCTTTCAACTAATCACTCATGTCTAATACAGACGACACCGATTAGAATAGGGAATTAAACAAACATAAATGTTTTAAACCCCGCAGCTTTGTGTACATTTTTTAACGCAGCTATATTGTAGGTCCTGGTTCCAATGCAGTGGATTTTACTTTCCCGCTCTCATTCTAGCCTTCGAGATTATAATTGAATATTTTTCTTTGTTTCAGAACCTGAATCCTGCCTTCGAACCCTCCATTTCATAATATCTATACAATCTGTCAAAATTCCCGCCAAAATGATATTTCAAATTGGCTAAAGATAAAAAATAACAATTTAATTAATTGTGATGTGCTAAAGAAATATCTGTTAGAATAACAGAGTAATAAAATCCACAATGATATCGAGAAAAATATAAATGTTTGGATAGTATTTGTGGGTAACTACTGAATACAAAATGGCGACGCCTCCTGATTCACCGGTTGAAGAGCACGCGTATGAGTTGGAGCCGAGTCGGACTCCAAAACCAATTCCTGTTGCTTTAGAAGAGTTATGTCGGCAGACAAAATTCTCAAAGCAAGAGATACGTGTCATGTATAGAGGATTTAAAACGGTAAGTACAAGGTCACAAAGTAACAATATAAACGTGAAGACTAACCACTACCAGATTCGAAAAGCAAGTCACCTTTTGTTGGGAAATTCAGGAACAAATGTTGACATTTAACGTGCTTATAATACTTCACTTCAAATTCTCAATTCAGAAACCTGCCGTATATATTATAAGGGGTTATGTCATGTTGGCTTAATTCAAGAACTCGTGAGATCTAAAACTAAGCACTCGTGTGATAAAGTGAGCAATATATCGCAGGCGACTGAGACTTGCGACTCGGTTGTAGGTTTAGGGTGGCCACCTTTCGACATGTCAACGCTCACCTTCACAAAACTATGTATTTCCCCCTTTCATCATTCACCGAGCCTTTCCCAACTCATTTGGGGTCGGCTTTCCAGTATAACTGCGATTCCGATTGATATTTTCCGAAAATGGAAATGTATTTCCCTCTTTACGAAGCCTTATTTGGTAAGATTGTAACAACAAGTTATAAATATATGACTTATCTTTATTTGAGAACGATCCTCAATGAACACTATTTATCCTTGTAAACACAATCAAACCATTATCTAAATTCTATAACTAAACCAAACATTTTTATTACCACTCAACTCACTGACATTTTCCTACATATCTTTCTACAATGACACTTGTCAATTTAGGAAAAAACAGCATAAAGGCAATGATATTTTATGTAATTAATTTAATTTTATGTAATGTAATTATAAAACCGTCATTGCATAAAGGTACCTAACAACAACAATAGTTACATACCCTCCCAATGGATGTAGACAGAACCATATTTTACGACCACTTTTCGCCAGAAACTTAACGTGAACCCACCCATCCAAGACGAGAAGTGCCCGTTCGCGCAAATTGGTTCTCCATTATTATTTTGGCCCAGCAAAGCTACTGTCGAAAAGTTGGCGAATAATGCCGCGGCTTACAACAGGCGTAATTAATATATATGTATGTATTAACCCCGAAAATTGGTATAGGAAATCGTATTAAACGGCCGACTTCCTTGTTTGAGCGATTGCGTGACAAACTTCACTAATATACTACCTATATTCTTTACTTTTAATTGGGTTAACCTCGCTACTTTCGAGTAATACGGTACTTATGAGTCATTAAAAGGGTCTGTAGTTAAAGATATACAGTGTTTCTTTTTTAATTTCGCGGCTCAAGGCCGCGGCCATTCCCACGTCCGTTGCCGGGCGTCTCTGGTACGCACACAGAAGGTATTTCCAGTGGCGCCCGGCGGACTTTGACGGACTTCGGGGGTTTGGTCGGGATGAGAATCCCGCGTTGTAGGGGTAATGTTTTCTCTCGCGTCGGTGAGGTAATCAGGATCCACGCCGGGTATCCACGCCCAGACCCACTATGAGGTCCCGGCGCTGACTCGCCCACGCTGAGCACTCCACCAACGTGTGGAGTGCGGTGTAGTCGTCGGAAACCTCGCAGTGTTGACACCAGGACCTCACTATGGTTACGATATAAGATATACAGTGTGTACCCGTGGGCTCGTTACTAAGTGGTAATCGACTAGTTTTTATTATTGCAAAGGTTAAGCAACATCTAGCCAGGCTGGTCTTAGGATGGGTGATTATATTATTAAGACACTGAGATCCCTCCGTGCCTCGGATTTATAGCAGTCGTTAGAGGTAGTTAGATCTCTAAAACTAAAATCCGACCGGTCTAACTACAGAACTTCGATATAGCCCATGGGGTGTGGAGGTCTGATAGTAGTCTCTTTACGGAAAATATCAAATTTCAGCAAAATCGCAGTTAGACTGAAAAGCCGACTCCAACTGCGTTGGAATAGGCTAGTGAATCCTTTGACCCCCAAGTCTTTTCCAACGCAGTTGCCGTTTCTGAGTCCTTTGAACAACTGACTTCCGAAATGTGGTAGTATAAAACTCCTCTGTCAACCCCTTCGAGGAGAAAGGCGTGATTCTGTTTTTTTAAATTGTTTTTATATGAATAAGCATGAACAAGTAAGTATATTTATTTGTAGTATTAGTAAGAAAGTCCTTGCGTGTTTAATATCTGATAATTAGAACTGTTACCGAGAACGTGTATTTTACTATTTATTGTTTTTATTTTATAATTTTTATTTACAATTGAAAGGGGTTAGGGACCTTGTTTGTTGACCGAATATTATAAAGAGAAAAGGTTTGATTGATTCATTGAACAGATTCTGCAACGTCGTCGTCTGCAGAACCTGCCGATGACATATGATTTGGTGATCTATTTATAATTTCTTTCCTAATTAAAATCTAAATTGCGTCTAAATTAACATTTAAGGCTTGGGCAAACCAAAAGCAGTTGCAGTGCGGTAGCAGTGCGTCTAAGTTAGTAAATAATGTAGTTATATGAGGGATGACACACTAACCAAACGCGGGCCCGCTTTGTTCAGTGTGTCATCCCTCATATAACTACATTATTTACTAACTTAGACGCACTGCTACCGCACTGCTACTGCGCTGCAACTGCTTTTGGTTTGTACAAGCCTTTACTGCCAGATTCGCAAAACAATAGGTACAGCCTGAGAGAAAGAACCTGGCAATAAAACTCACGGCATACTTGTCAAAGCAAAACAAGTACAATTACCAAACGACGTTATAGAGTCGCGCCTAAATACTTTAAGTGAGGAGCAAGCAACTCAGCTTAGTTCGATCCTCGGTTATATTCTTCAAACCCTGGACGGCTGGACTTCGGCACAGACAATTCAAGCACAGTTAGATAATTGTATGACTGTGAAACAGGCCCCGAGCTTAGTTCTTGTAATGTATCCAACTAAACCCAGATAAACCCCTGATTATTTGGGGACTTTTTGGGTTTAACCTTTGACAGTTTGTAACTGATTACTCCTGGCGGCTTGGAATTTAGTTTTATTAATCTTTACTAGTGGTTCTGTGAACCGTAGACTTCGGGAGCGGCTTTGTTTAGAAAATTTCTTCTTTAATTTTCTTTATTACTCTTTCGTTTTTCATTCAATCTTAAAAATATCATTCACATGTTATTCATTGTAAGCAAGGAGTGTGTGTGTAAAGTTTCATGAAAATCGGTTGATAAATACGGCCGCAAACATGATCTGACAGAACCCGTAGATGTAGAGATGTAGAGGTAGGTGCAGACGAAAGAAATTCTCCCCAGTCTGCAAGTTGAAACGGAGACTTCGGTCGCTTCGCTCCCTCAGTCAACTAGTACGGTGTCTTGCGTGGGGCTTCGCCGCACCACGTCATAGGTTTTGGCCTATAACTTTTGACCCCTCAGGGCTAGGTCAAATTTTCGTTCTCGAGAGCTAAGGGGGGGGTACATTCCCCATTTCTATATATAGATTTAGTCGTTTCACGCTGTCTATCTCAATGTATGTAGGTACGAGTATGTATGCTCGGCTGCCCCATTTCAAAACATGGGACTGTTTTTCAATAATTGATTTTATTGGAATCTTTATACTTACATACACTCATATAAGGCTATACAAAGCACTTGCTAAGTTTTCATATAGGGCAGCCGTGCTCTTTAAAACCACGGATTTTAATGCGATTTTTTTAATAGGTTTTCATATAGGGCAGCCGTGCTCTTTAAAACCACGGATTTTAATGCGATTTTTTTAATAGATAGAGTGACTGCCTCGGTGGCGCAGTGGTATGAGTATGCGACTGCCGTCCTTGGGGTCCCAGGTTCGATTCGGGTTTGGATATTTTCTATCAATACATAAAAATTGTCTCCTGTATGTCATGTTTGGCCCTAAAAGCGACGGATGAAAGACAACTGCATGTAGCGGAGATGCGACTGTTAAGATGAATGTGTGGTGTGACAAGAATGGATAGGGTAAGGAACGAGTATATTAGAGGAAGTTTGAAAGTTGCACCAGTGAATGAAATTGAGAAGCGAGCGGCTGTCATGGTATGGACATGTTATGAGAAGAGAAGAAAGCAATGTCGTAAGAAAGGTGCAAAGTATGACTGTAGAGGGTTTAAGAAGTAGAGGTAGACCAAAGAAAAGATGGATGGAATGTGTGAAAGAGGACATGACAAGGAGAGGAGTGACTGAAGAGATGACGTCTGACAGAGATGTGTGGAGGAGAAAGACTTGTTGCGCCGACCACAAATAATTGGGATAAGGTCAGGTAGATGATGACATTATAATAAAAATTGTAAGAGGTCGATGTCTGTACACCGAAGATATAATAGAGAAACTGTTGTATGTCTTTATGAACACAATAGAACCCAAAACAATGGTTTTTAGAATATTTAGGTAACGGGAAGCCTTGAGCCGCTAGCCTAGCGCCGAACATTTGCTTCTTTGGCCGCGTTCTACCGTATTTACCACGGTGAGTGTTCTGAAGAGCTCTTCAACCTGATCCCACCCTCTCCCTTCCGATCCCGAACAACGCGTACCGGGCAGAGATGGAGTCGAGATCATACCGTGGAAACCTTCTTCGCGAGAACCGAGCGTTTTAAACGTTCGTTTCTCTGCCGAACGATGGTGGCTTGGAACGCCCTGCCCGCGCACGTGTTTCCTCCAACATATAACCCTGGGTTCTTTAAGCGAAGCGTGAAGAGGCACATTACTGGGTCGTCAAGTTGAGGGCCACTCTCTATAGTATTCCTGTGTACTGTGAGAGTCGCCCTCAATTGCCAGACGTCGCCTCAGGCGCCTTACCATCAGGCAGGTGGCGTCAATATGTCGATCTAAATATTAAAAAAAAAATTGTCCGTTTGTCTGTATGTTTGAACACGCTAATCTCAGAAACGGCTTAACCGATTTGAATGCAGTTTTCAGTAATACGTTGTGGTTTATTCAACTTAACATTTAAGGTTTGTTTTATTTCAATCGGTTCATAAATAAAACAAGTTATGTCGATCTAAAGTAACACGCAGGCGGAGCTGCGGGCAACAGCTATACATAATAAACCAGTAACTGATGATCAAGAAAACTAACACGTACGCGGAGCTGCAGGCGACAGCTAGTATATAATATGTATGTACAGGATGGCCCAAAATAACGAAGACAAATGTTTTTACATTTTTTTATTTAATAAAAATTTTAAACAGAATTATGTTCAATGAAACGTAACTAGGTCTCATTATGCACCATATTTTCTATTTATCTTTAGCACTGATACAGAGCGACAAACGCTTCGTGAAATTTGCTACAATTTTCCGCACTTCTTCGACGGATATTTTATCCCACTCCGCGTGAGGGAAAACTTCAGCTCGTCGACACTTTGGTGACGCTTAGCACAGACCCTTGCCTCTAAGATAGACCATAAACTGTAATCCATTGGATTAAGATCTGGCGAGTAAGGTGGCCATTCTTTTGAGCTGATGAACCCTGGTTAAGTGACCATGCACCACTACTGAACACTTGAAGCCCTGTGAGCTGGCGCAGAGTCCTGTTGGAATATCCATGGTTGGTTGCTGAAGTGTTGTTGGCTCCAGGGAAGCAACACAGTTTCGAGGATGTCTATATAGTCAGTAATAGTCTTGATTGATTTTTATGCCTTTATGTATGAAAACTAAGGTAGTTTTGATAGTGAAACATATTCTTCCCCAAACCATAACTGTTTGTGCGTTTTGACGATGCGGAACAACCGCAGTAGCTCCAGGACGAGTTGCTGACCAGATCCTGTCATTTTGATGATTGTGGGCTTGCTCAATCGAAAATAATTTTTCATCAGAAAAAACGATATGTTGCTAATTTGAAGCTACGGAACGCTGTTTAAGCAATCTGCACCTCTCAAGACGAACTTTTTTGTCTTTATCTGTAAGCAATTGACCTTTTCTAATTTTATAAGGGATTAATTGGAGGTCATGTTTCACTATACGTTGCACGGTGGAGCGACTAATCCACAAGTCCCGTGACATTTTTCTCACCTTTGTCTGTGGATTGCGTAGTAACCAATGTTGCCCAACTCATTATAGCGTTTAATTGTCGCAGAAACTAACTGACGGCTTACACCAAGAATGCTTGCTATCTCATATTGCCTTTTTCCACGCTCATGCACAGTAAGTATGGGCACTCGTTTCGCTGACATAACGAAATAAATTAAGGGCAACCATTTTTTAACCGTCTAGCAATGTAGATTTGGCGTCAAGGAACCAGCAAATAATATAAAAAAACAAAAGAGAACAAATGCCGTTCCATTTTTGAATTTTCATTTTTAAAATTTTGTCAACGTTATTTTACGGTGAGAAATATATAAGTATGTTTATCATTATCAGACGTCTAGATCCCATAACACAAGCTTATATTAGCTTAATTTGGGCTAGATGACATCGTGTGAGAATGTCCAAAAATATTTATTACTAGCAACCTTATCGCACCACTTGAGACCACGACCTTTCCAACGGTGTGCCACACTTGACTGTGCGACTCTTAGTTTAGGAGGAGAAGCGGCTTCACTGGCGTATTATATATATAGATTATTTATTTATTTATTCAAGAAGAAGGCGAAGCGACGGGCATCTACTAATGAAGTATATTTGCTAGATTCAGCAGGTGCATCATGATGACAAGGGTCCTTGAATAATATAGCTCCCTAATACCTATATTGAGCACCCTAATCTATAATATAGAAATGGTGAATGTAATTTTTGTCCCCCCTTAGCTCTCGAGAACTGCTTAAGCTCCAATGATGGTTGACCCCTCTATGGATAGCCCTCGATCTGGAGGCAAGCCAAAAAATCGAAAATTTGTGTCCCTTCGTCCAGCATACTCACCATGGAATCCTAATATTTCATGAATGCCAAAAAATTGTGCTGAAATAGTGCTAATTAGTGCCCAAAGGAAAAAAATTGTGCTCTTATACTTAAGAAATTACAGCCATAGTTCGATGAGTATGCTGGACGAAGGTTTCGCCCAGCATACTCACCTCCGTTTGTGGAATCTGTGTACGCTTCAACCATAATTCATACTTAAAAAAATTGTGCCCAAATAGTGCTAAATGGTGCCGAAAAAGAAAAAACGGTGCTCTAGTAACTCCGGAGTTATAGGCTTCGTTAAGTGAGTATGCTGGGCGTAGGCTCTACGCCCAGCATACTCACTTCACTACGCGAATACCGAACGAGCTATAGGTACAATTTACGGCTTAAAAAATTGTGCTTGAAATAGTGCCCAATATCAGTCCAATTTTCGCTTGACTTTTGACCTAGAACACCATTAAATTTAATTGTAAACTTTTACATAACATTAGATTTAGTACATTCGAGTTCAAAACTTTCTAATAACTTACATTTTGTATAACAATTTTTTAACCCCCGACGCAAAAACGACGGAAATTTGACGTGTCTGTGTTTATGTTTATTTATTTATTTATATTAATCTTACAAGAAAAACACATACATATGAATTGCAATAATACGATGCAACAAAAACTCCTTCGAGTTTTACCGTGCATTCGGGTCGTCAATCTTATTAATTCTAATGTAGGTATTCTAAGCACAATTTTTTACGTTAAGCACCTAATGAATATTATCATGGGAGGTAGAAAAATATAAATTTGGCCCATATCGGGGACGAGTGAGTCGACACCACACTGGACGTAACTGCCACCGCCGCCACTTCGAGCAACAGCCACACATAGATGTAGGTACCATACATAGATAACCTTCTATGGTACCATAGTACAGCGCATAGCTGTGACTATACAGGATGCTCCATCACTAAAAAGTCACATTTAGTAATTATTTATTTTAATTTGCAAGAAAATATTTTTTGAGATATCGTTTTAAATTTTTGTTGATGATTCTATCTTTGAGGGACAGGAAGTTGGTTTATTAAATGGGGTACATAAGTGGGGTATTTAAGTGTTCTTTTCCCGTACAGGTTCGTATAGCGAAGTAGTGAAAGTTTCTTATTAGTGACACTACGGGTTACACGATTAGTGTCCCCCGATGATTTAGGGTTTTTAAAATTCTCATTGAAATACTCTTCGTTAAGTGTGTTCAATTTCACTTTCTCATGTATCGGTATTATGTTGCAGAACTGGAAGAGTTGATGATAGTCATTTGTGTAATTCTTTTTTATATTTTCAGGAACAATTTCTTTTAGGATTCTTAATTGAAGTACGTATATTTGGTCAAGGTGGCTTTTAAATGTCCTTCTGTAGTTTGATATCATTCACCGACGCTTTTCTCAACTCAGTTGGGGTCGGCTTTCCAGTCTAACTAGGATTCGGCTGAACTGATATTTTTGATATTTTCTGTGAAGCGACTGCCATCTGACCTTCACAACCCATGGGCGATATCGAAGTTCTGTAGTTAGACCGGTCGGATTTTCGATTTAGGGCTCCAACTACCCCTAACGACTGCCATATACATGTTTATATGACAACCGGGACCGACGGCTTAACGTGCTCTCCGAGGCACGTAGGGGTCTCAGTGTCTTAAGAAATGGTCACCCATCCTAAGACCGGCCTGAGTCGATGTTGCTTAACCTTGGCAATGTGTTAATATTGTCGGTTGCCACTAGACCACGAGCCCCTCAAGTCCGAGTCCTTCCGTAGCTTGATAATCCATATGAAATTATGGATTCTGCTAGCGATGGTTTTATAAGGAACTTTATATTTAATTATAGATTTTTTTTCTAGAATTGCTCTTAGTTTATTACACACTAGGTTAATATGATCTTTCCAGTTAAGGCGGTAATCCATCGTTAAACCGAGGTACATTTGATTTTCGACGTCAACAAGGTCACAGTTACAGGGCGTTTTGAATTTTTTAGATTATTCTTATGTAAACATTCGTGACAGTATGCTATAAGATTGGGAGTAAAAGGTTTTCTGTTTTGGTTGGAGCTAATATACATAACCTTAGTCTTTTGTGCATTCAAAACCAGCCCAGCATCATGTGACCATGTTAAGAGTCTCTCAAAGTCCCCTTTAAGACGATTTTGGGCCTCGATAACACTAGTCCCGGCGGACACTATGCAAGTATCGTCTGCACATTGGAACATGTGTGTGTCTGTGGCATCGTAGCTCACGAAAGGATGATCCGATTTGGATTTTGTTTTTTTTGTTAGGTGAATTAGTCGGGATGTGGGGTATGGTTTTAACATGTTGTTTTATTAAGTTCTTTTAAAGACTACCTCGGTGGCACAATGGTACTATGTACGGACTGCCACGCTCGAGGTCTCGGGTTCGATTCCCGGTTCTGGTGGATAATGTTATAATTCTCTTTAGAATTTTACCCAGATAATTATCCCAGAGTCTGGAACTTGTGCCCGGTAAATGGCAATAGGCTCGCCCCCTATTACATGGGACCTAACATAGCTGGCGAGATGTGAGTGTGTTTGCACACCTCTGCCTACCCCTTCGGGGAAAAAGGCATGATGCTATGTATGTTTTTTAAGTTACGCAAAACTTATAGTGTGACCTACGTATTTCCTTTTTACAAATTTTCAAGATCTCAAATAGATCTAAAATTAATAAAATAGGTAGGTACCTATTTTATTAATTTTATTGGCTGCAATAGACTGACTATTAGTGCCCAGACATTTTTTTTGAGAAATATTTCACCCTACAAGCAATGAAGTAATACGAGTAGATTTTATTTACGCTTACTATTTCATTTATTTATAAAAAAAAACAAAATAATATTAATAAAAATTAAAATAAATTAAACTAGCATTTAATCGACAGTTTTTGATATGTGAGAAAATACCACAATTATTCCTAATCACATAAATGCTGGGCGTAGAACCTACGCCCAGCATACTCACTTAACGAAGCCTATAACTCCGGAGTTATTAGAGCACCGTTTTTTCTTTTTGGGCACCATTTGGCACTATTTGGGCACAATTTTTTTAAGTATGAATTATGGTTGAAGCGTACACAGATTCCACAAACGGAGGTGAGTATGCTGGGCGAAACCTTCGTCCAGCATACTCATCGAACTATGGCTGTAATTTCTTAAGTATAAGAACACTATTTTTTTCCTTTGGGCACTAATTAGCACTATTTCAGCACATTTTTTTGGCATTCATGAAATATCAGGATTCCATGGTGAGTATGCTGGACGAAGGGACACGAAAATTTGACCTAGATCTAAGGGGTCAAAAGTTTTAGGCCAAAACCTATGGTGTGGTGCGGCGCGAAGCACCGCGCAAGACACCGTACTTACTAATTTATAACAACACTAGCGGTCGCCCGCGACTCCGTCCGCGTGGTTATTTGGAATTTTTCCCGTTCCCGTAGTTTTTTATTATTGTTCCCGTCGCATCACCCGTAATAACATATAGCTTCGCATATAATTATTTTAGAACGTTTCATTTCCATAAAATATGTTATAGTGAGTTAACCTTAAAAGATTATATGCTACACGGGCTTTTTTTTAGAACTTTTCAAGAGAAACAATTCTTTAGTACCATAACATTAACCGTTTGACCAGCGCACGCAACGGAAGTTCTTAAAAGAAATATTTTTTCCCCGTTTTTGAAACAGATCACACTGCTGCTCCGCTCCTATTGATTTTAGCGTGATGTTATATAGCCTATAGCCTTCCTCGATATATGCACTTTTCAACAAAAAAAATCTTTAAATCGAACCAGTGCTTCCTGAGATTAGCGGGTTCCAACAAACAAACTCTTCTGCTTTATAATTATAATTGACTGAGGGAGCGAAGCGACCGAAGGCTCCGTTTCAACTTGCAAACTGGGGAGAATATCTTTCGTCTGTACCCATCTACGGGTTCTGTCAGATCATGTTTGAGGCCCTATTTAACAACCGATTTGCATGAAACTTTACACACACACTCCTTGCTTACATTTGAATGATATTTTTTGGATTGGATGACAAAATGAAAGAGTAATAAAGAAAATTGAAGAAGAAATTTTCTAAACAAAGCCGCTCCCGAAGTCTACGCTTCACAGAACCACTAGTATTAGTATAGATTAGTTGAAAAACTACAGTCACTGTCCGGAATTCTAAACAAAAAGCCCTTAAAAACAAACCTCTTAGCCGTTTTAGAATTTTATAACACAGCAAGATCTCACTTGAACATATCCATGAAACGTACCCTGTAATGAATGTGAAAGAGAGAACATCATAAGTGTTACGTAAGTGCCAGCGAGATAAGAATAGACCTATTGTGTTTGCTTTTATTAAAAGGTCAGTAGGTGAGTGTCGACGACCGTTCCCGCCAAAAATAAAGTTGACATGACAGTTTCGTTAGTGGTGTTACGTAAGAAAATGAACAAATAGAATATGAATAACAATAGTGAAATTAGTACACATACATACATACAATCACGCCTGTGTCCCCTAGGAGGTAGGTAGAAGCAGGATTAGAGGAAAATAATTACATACATGTTATACCTACTTAGAAAATATCCAAACTCCACAATTTGTGGACACAAATATTTGATTCGACCCGAAATCGAACCTGGGACCTCAGGGAATCGTAAATATAAGTGAATGGGGCTCTGCATCGCTTTATGAACAATCAGAAAGTATCTAAGAAGGCAAGTCTGGCTGTGTATTGAGGAGTGCTTGTCCCTACACTTCGTCTTATGTACGGTAGATAGTGAATGTTGGGTGTGGCAGAAGAGGCATGAAAGTAAAACTAGTGGTCGCCCTATGGTCGTACAGTAGACCTCACGATTATTAGTCTTTTTTTTTATTTCACCCCGACAGTAAATAAAACTTACCGCCAATAAATACTACAAGTAAAGGAATACTTGTGCCAAGTTTCGGGAAGATCGGATAATAAATGGGGGCCGCTAGCCCGGAAAAACATTGAAAACATTATTTGAGCATTTTTCCACCTAATCCAAAAAACCTCAAGATGAAAAAATTGGATAAAATCAAGGAACGCCTGTGCCAAGTTATGTGAAGATCGGATGAAAACTATGGCTGGTAGCCCGAAGTAGACATACCGATAGATAGACAAGCGGACGAAAGCCAAATTGTCCAATCTCGGGTCAATAATTGCGGTGGAAATGAGAAGTTTGAGAAGTATGGCTGGGGTCGTATCGTAACGTAGGTTAGTGGATATAGTGAGGAACAGCGTGATACGAGAACGTTGCGGTGTGTCAGAAGATGTTGTGACTAAGATAGAAAAAGGGATGTTTAAACATGGATAGATGAAAGGAGATTGACGAAAGAGATACATTAAGGCGGGTGTGGACAGGCTGGTAAGAGTTGAGAGGCTGGTCAGGCTCCAAATCGGAGCTCGAGAGATCGTTTAAAAAATCCTCCGCGTCATTGCAGACTGGGAAGGTTCCCAGAATGCTGGCTGTGTTGCCACGTTGGATGGCGATACTTATTCTTTGGGCCAGAAAGTAGACAGCCTTCTGGTCCTGAGAAGCATCGATTAAGCGTTTAGCAATGTCTTTATAAAGGCGGCGAGCACTCGGACCCCGTAACCCCAGTGTCTCAACAACAGCCCAAATATGTAATCACCTGCTTGGTTAGCATATTTACGCCGTTTGAGGCCTTCTCGTCTTCGTTGTGCTTGGAAGGTGTCAACGCATGTAGCGTCCCACACCAAAGGCCCTACCATCTTCCACGGTAGCAACGACATACCGTCTGGTCTCTTTCCATCGCTTCGTGCTAACCCATTTGGTTCACGTACGGCCGGAAGACATGAAAACAGTTATGAAAGTGGAAGAAGCGAAATAAGTGTATCAGGATCGTAGCAAGTGGAATTCCAAAGTCTCTGTCTAAAGGGAAAGAGGCGTGACTGTATGTACAATATTATAGCCCATACATCATAATAAAATAACACAGGTGTTGTTTATCTCTTTAATTGTTCCAGTAGGAATTGATAATTTTTTTTCTTTTTCTCGTATATATGTCGTAACATAGTAATAATTATGTTACTTCATAACTATAATTACAATCTAGCCTTAAGACTAATAAGTAATTTGTATCTAACTTAAATTGCTAAATAATTAAGATGTAAGCATATATCCATTGGCACTTTTCTTATTGTCTCTATATGAATGAATAATGACACAATGTTCATGTTGTCCACTACACTAACTCGTAAGGTTTAGTCCTTCTCAGTCTTCTCACTATGTCCGTGGTATCGAGGAGCTGGATGGCCTCGACATTCACATGGTAAATAAGTCTATTTTGATAAGCACCTGCGTACTTTTGTATAACCTTCACGACGAGGTCCATACCTATAATTGATAATGAGACCACTATTACACTCGGGTGAAGACACGGGCTTTAGCTAGTAAACCGGATATTTATATCTGCCAAAGGTTACGATCCATGGGAATGATATATTTTTAGAGGAAAACATCCTACTCCACCCTTATCTGCTACAGAGAGGGTATGTGTG
This sequence comes from Nudaria mundana, assembly GCA_963556515.1. Classification (NCBI taxonomy): domain Eukaryota; kingdom Metazoa; phylum Arthropoda; class Insecta; order Lepidoptera; family Erebidae; genus Nudaria; species Nudaria mundana. Next base: position 4,732,065 of record OY748309.1, read on the forward strand.
TCAATATCCTTATAACATTACCAACTCTCTCATGTTACGAGTGCATGTCATAAGCGGAGGCGATCTTGAATATCCAACTCAGTTGGGGTCGAATTTTCAGTGAAATGCGAAGCGGCTGAACTTCGATATTTTCTTTTCATCAATTTCATCATCAGTTGGGGTCGGCTTTCCAGTCTAACTGCGATTCGGCTGAACTTCGATATTTTCCTTGAAGCGACTGCCATCTGACCTCCACAACTCATGGGCGATATCAAAGTTCTGTAGTTAGACCGGTCGGATTTTTGATTTAGGGCATGACGTATGACAACCGGGACCGACGCGACGGCTTAACGTGCTCTCCGAGGTACCCTTTCTTTTCATTCATCGATATTATTATATTTTATGCTTTCGATTGTCGGCACTTGGGGAAATTTATTGTACTACATTATGAAGGGCGAAACCGGTATGGTGTTTGCATACTAAAGAAATTGTGGACAAAATGTACGAGTACATAATGGCATTAATTTAATTGTATTGTATAGAAATTTCAGAAAAATCTCGTTGTTGACGTTTTTCAATGTAATTTGGCGTCTTGTCGACGACTGGAACGACTTGTCAACCTGTATCCAGAAGCTCGCTTATCATTTGGACTCTACGGCGAGTGACTTCAAATGCGTTCTTTTGTTACCTCCGATGTTATACATATACATATAGGAAGGGGCATACATACTTACATATAAAAGGACGCTGTTTTTCATTAAATGTGATCTAGCCCTTTTTGTGTCGAATTCTTTGTTCGAAATTGCCAGAAATGCGAAAATTATTGACTGAGGGGGCGAAACGATCGAAGGCTCCGTTTCAACTTGCAGCAACGAGTTCTGTCAGATCATGTTTGAGGCCGTATTTATCAACCGATTTGCATGAAACTTTACACACACACACACTCCTTGCTTACAATGACTGGCGCCTGAAATACAGGACTACCTAGTTCAGGTGCAAATTACGTTTATAAGACTACCTATTTATAAAACATCTAGATACATATATATGTAAATAGGTATTATTATACCTACATACTTAAGCTACTAATGCACTAACTATAATTTAATAGCGCACAATTAAAATTAAGATTCTGTGTAAAATTTTATTGTACAATTATTATTACGAAATAAATTTATTATTTATTATTAATGAATAACATTTGAATGATATTTTTTGGATTGGATGACAAATGAAAGAGTAATAAAGAAAATTGAAGAAGAAATTTTCTAAACAAAGCCGCTCCCGAAGTCTACGGTTTACAGAACCACTAGTTTAGTATAAAACACTATGGAACCACGTTTTTATCTCCTAGGGGGTAAACAGAGACGTTTGCTATGTTTACAATAATCTTAGCTCTAAATTTGGGCATGGCGCTGTGTAAACAATATGCCCTAAGTAATCTTTTTCTTTTGTTTCAGGAATGTCCCGAAGGTGTTGTACAAGAAGAGTCATTCAAAGATATTTACGCTAAATTCTTTCCTCACGGCAGTAAGTTCATAATTATTATTATTTACTCGCTGTTGCGCCCGCGTGTAACAGTTTCTAGTGCCCGATTCCCCCAGGATAAGGAGTGACCTAAAGGACATCATCTATTTAGGTCCAAATTACGAAAATGCCAAAGAAAAAAGTACCTGATTCGGTCAGAACTTATTCTCGCTAGCATTTTTTATTATGCAGCACAGTTGTGAGACCATAATTGCCCCTGTTTTATTTGATGTCAAAAATTGTTGTAACACGCATGTTTTTCAACCGAGTTTTTATGTAATGTTTGTAATCTAATATATCTGGATTGAGTGAACCGATTTTAAAATGTTTTCTTTTAATTGATAGCTACTACTTCCCTACTACCATTTCAATTTGGTCCCATGCCGAACATTATTGGGTCCCATTTTGGTAATTTGAAGTCGGTTGTTGTCTCAATTTTTGATGTGTATTTTTCAATTAAACGTATGAATTATTCTCTAAGTAGACACCGACTTCAATTTGTCAGAATGGGACTAATCGAGAAGCACTAGCTTTTAATTAAATATACAATCAATATCAATAATCAATAGACTTCGTTCTCGTGGTAATTTGGAATTTTTCCCATTCCCGTCGCTTGTAATTATTGTTCCCGCCGCGTCACCCGTAATAACATCTAGCTTCGCAAATAATTAATTTAGAACGAATTTCATTTCCATAAAATATGTTGTAGTGAGTTAACCTTAAAATATAGATTCTACCGCGGACATTTTTTAGTGGAACAATTCTTTAATACATAATTTTAACATAACATTAACCGTTTGACCAGCGCACGCAACGGAAGTTCTTAAAAGAAATATTTTTCCCCGTTTTTGAAACACATCACACTGCTGCTCCGCTCCTATTGATCTTAGCGTGATGTTGTATAGCCTATAGCCTTCCTCCATAAATGAACTTCTCAACAGAAAAAGATTTTTTCAAGTCGAACCATTACTTCCTGAGATTAACGCGTTCAAACAAACAAACTCTTCTGCTTTATAAAATTAGTACTTATAGATTAAAATCGGTTAACCATAAAACAGTCGACCTGAAAACCTCCTCAATTTTTAAATTCGATTAAAAATATACCAAGGTTTGTATGTATATATGTATGTAAACCTACACATTTTTGTTACAGATTCCGCTCTTTACGCTCACTATGTCTTCAAAGCCTTCGATGTCAACTGCAGTGGCGCAATCAGCTTTAGAGTAAGTATCTACCTTTATCATTTTTAGGGTTCCGTACACAAATTGTAAAACAGGACCCTCTATTATATCCGCTCTCCGCCTGTCTCCAGGCTGATAGTCAAACAGTTGAAATTTTCACAAATGATATACTCATTCCTGTTGCTGCCACAAAATTTAAAAAATAAGTATGGGGCTCGTGGTCTAGTGGTAACCAACAATGTTAACACATTGCAAAGGTTAAGCTACATCGGCTCAGGCCGGTCTTAGGATGGGTAACCATTTCTTAAGACACTGAGACCCCTCCGTGCCTCGGAGAGCACATTAAGCCGTCGGTTCCGGTTGTCATACAAACATCTATGGCAGTCGTTAGGGGTAGTTGGAGTCCTAAATCAAAAATCCTCGCGGTCTAACTACAGAACTTCGATATCGCCCATGGGTTGTGAAGGTCAGATGGCAGTCGCTTCGCGGCAAATATCGAAGTTCAGCCGAATCGCAGTTAGATTGGAAAGCCGACCCCAACTGAGTTGGGAAAAGGTTCGGTGACTGACTGAAGTATATAAGAGGGCATGCATACAACAGACATGATTTTTTGTTAGTTTTTGGTCCTGAAATACCTCCTTGGATGACCATCAAAGATATTTTATAGATAATGGTACGGAACGACGACGCACTTGGCCGTTATTTTGGTTTGTCGCAGATATCCACGTTGTACGTCTTGTTGAGCGGAGTTTACGAAGCTCTTTCTTAGACGACTCGTGTATTTCGTTCGTTATCGAACTCCTCCTAAACGACTATGGACCGATCTTTTTGAAAGTTGGCACGTTCATAGTGACCATCACCGTGAGTGCATATGCAACAGCAGAATGTATTGCATACCTAGTACCAGGATTTCTTTACGATCCATTCAGCCTTGGAGTCTTTTAACTGTGAACTGTTAACATACATACAAAAAATCCCAAGAAACCAAAATCTTTTGTAAAAAACATCAATTTTGTGCTGACGCAAAAAGATTATTATCAGTAACTCAAGTAATTTGCTCCGCCGATACTTCATGTAACATTCTGTATATTGAGGGCATTGAGGGGTTGGAACACGCTGTATCTGTGATCAAAACAAGAGCATTATACCTATATGTATAACATATACATGTATGTATGGGTATACACTGAAACTGCGAAGTTGGGTACAGTTTTGGGAATTGAAACATTACCAACCAACACAGGCTACCGTGACGTGGATGAAATACGCATCTGCACACGTTGTAGATGCGTATTTCGTCAACGTCATGGTAGACTCTTTTTACGTCAAACTAAAGAAGTGAGTGTGTATGAAATGCGGACGGAATTTGTGAAAATTATTTGAACTGTGATTGGTTTGGACTAAAGACATACTAAATTTTTTTGACTGCTTTCGTAGCGTGGTCGGTAGTACATCCGCTTTCGACACCGGAGTCTCGGGTTCTATCGACCGGGAGGTCGGGACAAACTTTGTGTGATGACGCAAACATTTGTGCTAAAGTCTGGGTGTTTCCTATGTACAATATGTATATATATTTACAAAAAAAAATATAAGTACATATATCAGTTTATCTAGTACTCATATCACAAGCTTTGTTTAGTTTGAGACTTGATGGCGTTGTGTGAATTTTCCTAACATATTTATTAATATTATTTATTAAAAATGTAACTAGCGAACGGCTCAACCGATTCTAACAGGACTTTAACTTGCAAATAGCTGTATTTATAAGAAGTCAGTACATAAAAGTAGCCTATTTTTATTTTTAAATTAAAAGACACGATTGAAGCCGCTCCGGTAGTAATATAAACAAGTATGAACGTAAAAAAAATACTTTACTACAGACCTATACCTACCTATTCATCAGGATTTTATCTAGTAATCAAACAAAAAATTAAGAGATTTTTCATAATATTTTATGTCAGGTTTAAAGTATTCGTGGTCTAACTGTACATATACTTCGATGTATCCAATATTTCAAGTTGTTGAATGACAAAGGACTATGGGGGCACTTTAAATATGGCCATAACTCATATCTTATATCATATCAAGGGCGCATAACAGTCCCACCAACATAACCTAACCTCCAATAATTTTTAATATGAACCGCAAGAACGGTAGTTCTTAAGCTGGAGTGGAACCAGAGCGACTGATCCCTTTCCAGGAGGAACGTTCTGCCGGGTCTCCCTTGTTTGCCCGAAAGGAATTTGAAAAATGTTCACTTCCCAAAAAATTTTTCACATAATTTCATTTGCCAAATTATTACATACCAAAAATTTTTTTTACACAAAATTGTAACGCAAACCTAATGTTTGAGACACGAATGTTTAAACTATAACTTGTTTACCAACTAGTACTTTTAACATTTTTTTAAGGTAACCTACTAAATACAATTTTTTTTTAATATAAATGCAAGTCGTTTCTGGCACCGCTGCCGCGGCACCGCTCGCTTTGCTCGTGCGTAGGAGGTCACAGTTTTAACCTAACCTACCCATTTTGTTTAAAGAAGAATTTAACCTAATCTAAATAGTTCCGTTCCGGGTAACCTAAAATCATTTGATTAAAGACCAAATGCCATAGTGACATTATACTTGGTAATATGCGTACTAAAATCATCCGAAATATTGCAATGGTATAAAAAAGGGTTACTAATATTTGTTTGTGTAAGTAATGAAATTTTGTCAAAATCTTTTCGGCAAAACGGCAGGCACCCCGTTCTGCCAACTGACCAAGACACTGCTAGCCCAAGACATCTAATTTTATGATCACATTGTATTAATATCGCGACTTACGTCGTCGCCAGAGCGCCATCTGCCGGTAGTTGAGGAACTAACTACTATGGTAGACTGTGCGTAATGTTGGAATTACATTTAGACACAGCTAGAGGGCTCTGATGCCAATCAATTAATTTTATTTTATAAGCAATTATGTATGCTAACTTATTCTGGATTCGAACCAGGCCAAAACTATAGTCTTTGTGATTCATATTGTAAATTATTTGAGAATAAGTTAGCATAGTTCATTGCTTATAAAATAAAAGACACCACTAGTCCAAGACCTCGAAAGGGCGTTTTCACATTGCACGATATCGTGACGATATCGTCACAATTTAAATTCTTACCTTAAAGTCACTGCTGCTACTTACGATATCGTCACGATATTTTAGACGATATCGTGCAATGTGAAAACGCCCAAACTTGAGTTCATTTATCAGTGTGCGACTTAAGATTGCGTTAACAGACATGGATCTGCATGATGTGCGTTATTTGACAAACAGACGAGACTCTTTAGAACATTTCAAACATCGACACAACCGCCTGGAAGTAATTAAATTTGTTAAACAACGCCCTGGAGCTTTTAAGACTATGACTTCCTGAATTATTGAATGTTTATTTATTATCTGTATTGAAATTGTACTAGGTATGCAATACATTCTGCTGTTGCAATAATTGAGCTGAGTTTGTCGATCCGGGTCGAACTCCTAAACGACTGGACCGATCTTTATGAATTCAGATATATGCACTCACGGTGATGGTCACTATGACCGTGCCAAATTTCAAAAAGATCGGTCCAGTCGTTTAGGAGGAGTTCGATCCCAAACGAAATACACGAGTCGCCTAAGAAAGAGCTTCGCGTGAGTCGCTCGTGAGAGAGGGCTCGTGGTCTAGTGGTAACCGACAATATTCCAATAATTTCAAACATTGCAAAGGTTAAGTAACATCTAGTCAGGCCGATCTTACGATGGGTGACCTTTTCTTAAGAAACAGACCCCTCCGTGCCTCGGAGAGCACGTTAAGCCGTCGGTCCCGGTTGTCATACGAACATCTATGGCAGTCGTTAGAGGTAGTTGGAGCCCTTAATCAATAATCCTCGCGTCTAACTACAGAAATTCGATATCGCCCATGGGTTGTGGAGGTCACATGGCAATCGCTTCACGGAAAATATCGCAGTTAGACTGGAAAGCCGACCCCAACTGCGTTGGGAAAAGGCTCGGTGAATGATGAGCATAATATTTATTATATTTAAATTAAAAACTAACCTATTTGTTACAAAATAAAATAAATAAAATAACGTTTATTATCTTTGAAATTTTTAGAAAATTATTTAGATTCGTCAAAAGTTGGTGTGACTCTGACGAGGGTTCCAAAATGCAACGAGACTGAGAAGAGCCCTCAAGAAACTCAGTTCGGCTTTTTTCCAAAATATTTCATCTTAAATCTAATACAGAGTTATTTAAAAAGGAGCAATTCGTGTTACAACCAGGCAGCCTTGTCATCTAAGAAATCATTAATACTATAATAAGCTTTATGGCACAATTTACGTTTTATTAGTTTTTTAAATTTATTAACAGATAAATTTGCTATTTCGGTTGGCAATATATTGTACATTCGAATAAAGTTCCCCGCAAAAGAATTAGTCACTTTATGAACCCTAAATTTAGGAACAGCCAGTTTATCCTTATTTCTTAAGTTTAGATTATGATTATCACTATTTTTCACAAATTTACTTTTGTTCTTGTGGGTATACAATAAAATTTCATAAATATACTGTGAATACACTGTAAGGATGTTAATATGCTTAAACTTATCTCTTAATGACTCCCGAGACCCCATTCCATAGATAGTCCGGACAGCCCTCTTCTGCAACACAAAGATGCATTCAATATCGGCAGCGTTACCCCACAGTAGTATGCCATATGTCATGATACTGTGGAAGTAGCTGAATATGACAAGACGCGCCGTTTTAATGTCTCTAAGTTGTCGGATCTTTTTGACAGCATAGGCTGCTGAACTAAGCCTGGCCGAAATTTTCCCGACATGAGGCCCCCATTGCAATTTGGAGTCTAACGTTATGCCCAGAAAGACAGTGTCATCGACTAATTCTATTATATCATCCCTAACCTTAACACTGGTTTTAACAAGTCTTACATTAGGTAAGGTGAATCTTACACATTTAGTTTTATTTTCATTTAATTATTTCATTATTAGCACAAAACCAGTGGACTATCCTAGAGAGGGCAATGTTTACATCGTCAAGTTCGCGCTGTCCACGATTAACTTTAAATATTAAAGAAGTGTCATCAGTAAACAAAACTACCTCGTGGTCGTCTCTTATGAGGTGAGGGAGATCATTAATATATACTAGAAAAAGAAAAGGCCCAAAATTGAACCCTGCGGTACCCCCATTGCTACAGGAGAACCAGGTGACTGTTTACCATTGATCACTACTTTCTGGACCCTATCACTTAAGTAAGAATTGACGAAATTCAAGGCCGTCCCCCGGATTCCGTAATGATCAAGTTTCTTAATTAAAGTCTGGTGCTGAACGCACAAATTACATACATTGTGACTCTCGTGAACTCACTCAGCGAACAACCAAAGATATCAATCTCCTCAGCCACTAGATTGAATGTGCGAAACGCCGGAGACAGCGGCACCTCCCCCAGCAGGTTGGTAAGTGCCCTAGGAACGGCCAGCAAGCAAGAGCGCCGTCTTCGACACACGATTCGATCAATTTTATAGCACTCAATATTAAAAGCGTAAAACTTTAAAGGTGTTACTATTGTTCAAGGGATGACCAGTGTCAAGGAGGTGCTTCGCGAAGAGGGACTTCTCGGGACAACCGTTGCGGAACGCCGCCATATGCTCCTTGTATCTGATCTCAAAGGACCTGCCAGTCTGCCCCACATACTTCATATCACATCCATCACAACTCAACTAATAAACACCCGATCTGCGTGAAACTGACACCGAGTCCTTGCCATTACACAGCTCCCTCAAGGTGTTCTGTGTTCTAAAAGCCACGAATATCCTATTTTCCCTCATGATCTTAGCTATACTCAACGAGACGGGACCCACGAACGGCAAACAGGCAGTGTACTTCCCAGGTGGATCTTGAGTTGGATGCAATAAATGAAAACTAGCATTTCTGCGTTTTTTATTTAGTAATGAGTGGACCATTCCTACGTTATAGCCATTACTGTGTGCTATATAACAAATGATAGACAATTCCTCATTAAATGCCTGTGGGCTCAACGGTACCGTCAGTAACCTGCTCAGTAAACTGTGGAAAGCTGCCATTTTATGTTGCCATGGGTGATTGGATGAGTAAGGGATAACAGTGTCTGTACATGTTGGTTTCCTATAGATACGAAACTCATGAATACCATTCCTCCTAGTAATTGAAAGGTCTAAGAAATTGAGAGTGGAATCTGACAATCTTTTACAAATTTTGCTGTTCTCTCTGAGACAGTCTTGATAATGCCTCGTTTAGAGGCGAAACAATTGTCGACGTTTTGTTGTCTTTTTTAATTCTGCGGAAAACAATGCTATTACAAATTTAAAAAAGTTTAAAACATTTTTTTTTAAATATTTTACTTACCATTGCTTTGTCATGAATTTTTGCCAAGTAACGCCTGTTTCCATACAATATCTCTATATACCCCTTCAGGAATAAAGACTTGATTGTATGTGATATAAATTTGGTAAGTAGCTTTCGGCATTTGTTCAACTATTCCTACCTATTGCACTGCAAAAGTAAATTAAAGTCAAAGAATTTTTGGCTCAAATTCATTTCGGTTGAAAACTTTGGAAACAACCATTATTTATTGTTAGGGCGACCATGATTTCTTTTGAATGCTGGACAAAATACTGCATATAGACAAATAGTGCTGCCATCTATTATTCAAATCCCTGATATTGAATGAAATGATAATTTTGTAGAACAGATAACATCCGATAAAAATAAATAGGGCCGAGAATTCGCATACTCGTATGACAGAGCTATTTCCCTAGAGATTGTTGTGTAGACTAACGGTCTATAGACACAGCCTCTGCTTAAACCAGCTAGCAGTAGGTGGGAATTATTTCACAATAGCTTAAAGCTAAACACCACTTTTCCATAGGGGTAGGCAGAGACTACGTAATTACACTTGTTACGGTCCTGGCGTACTCTGGTATCTTTCGCTTCTTCCACTTTCATAACTATTTTCATGCAAAAAAGGCAACTATTTTCATGAAATGTATTCATCAAAATCTGTCTAGCCCTTGCCCTTCTCATCCAGTCCGGTCCAACCTGTCCTATAATATAGGTACATACCTACTATTAGTTAACGTAGCATTATAGCTACATGGACATTAAAATTTTTACTTATTTCAATTAAAAATGTTTTGCTGTTACTAGTGGTTCTGCGAACAGTAGACCTCGCGTTATTTTCAATTTCTCCCCCATTTTCCCCCAATCGAAAAATCCCTTCGACAAAAGTTGCGCCTTGCAACAAAGAACACTTGTGCCAAATTTCATGAAAATCGGCTGAAAAATGCGGCCTGTAGACCGGAACTGACACATACATACATACAGACAAACAACGCCAAATCGGCCAGTCCTCGAGTTGAAACTGAGACGCTTCGCTCGCTCGGTCAATTATTAGTAATTAATTAATCAATCACTATATTGACAATTGTAAATAATTTGGTATGTGCTCTCTAATCAAACATTCTAATTCGAGTACATTTTTGTAATTTAGTTGCTGAAGTTGCTATCCCTGCTCATTTTGCATGCCAGTTGGCGGAAATAGGGTCGGACTATTAATAATTATGTAATATCTCTGTTCTTCATTAAGATTAAGATACAAGTAATGTTTGCAGCAGAATAAATCAGAGCATTATCCAGAATGCCATCTCTTTTTTTGTCTTCCCTGTCTTCTTATCCCGTCACTCGTAATCCTCTCTGTAACCTTTCTGGTATAACCTCCTGTTGTCAAGTCTGCAGATATGGCCTGCCCACTTGCTATTGAGGAGTTTTGTCTTCACATTAACGTCCTAAACTTTCATTTTCTGCTGCTTCTTATTCTTTCTGGTTTTGTTATTCCCAACATACTGGTTTCCATCTTTCTCTGTGTAACTGCTACTTTCTCTTCTTTCTTTCCTAAACCTTTTTATTTTATTTTTTTAATTTCGTGGCCTTCTGCCACTCCTACGTCGATTGCCGAGCGCTTCTGGTGGGTACACAGAGAATTTCAAGTGCATGGCGCCCGATGGACTTTGGCCACCTGTGTGACTTCAGTCGGGTTTGGTTGGGTTTTATCCTGCGTGGTTGAGTGAATCTGGTGGGACTGAGGCCCCGCAGCACGCGACCCTTCTAGCCTGCTTCTATAAGGACAGCGGGTGACCATCCCGCCGTCTTCAGGGCTCTTTCCTTACATAATCCTAGTAGACCAGTAGGTCTAGATATTAGGTTATAACGATCCTTAATAAATTATGGTTATGCTAATGTGAAACGATGTTAAAGCGAACCATTTTTGAAGCTACCGCGGTTTTACAGTACCTACTTACTTACTTATCTTTGGACCATGTCCAAATTCTATTCTTCAAGGCGAATTTCTACTATCATGGTAATGTATAGAAACTAGACAATATTTATTACTTGTTCAATTATGACGTACGTACCTAAGTATCTACTATATCTATACTTTATATACAAATAAATAAAATTGAATTGTCTGTTTGTATTTTCAAATAAACAGTTTCTGACTAAATGCATATGAAAGTAGATACATGGTTAGCGAGAACCGAACGTTTTAAAGGTTCGTTCTCTGTCGAACGATCGTGGCCTGGAACGCCCTGCCTATGCATACAGACTGAGAAACCTCCTAACAATACGGCACGTGTCGAGAATAACAGCCTTCTGAATCTGACTTTTGATCTAACAATCTAATCTATTTATAATATTAGTATTAGAGACACCCAGGACTTTATTTGTCTGTGCCCATAGCAGCTGGCACGTTAAATTTTATTACCTTCATCAACATTTCATCGCAAGGCAACGGGTTTCAATTTTTTTTTTTTCAAAATTATAATATATCTGCTACATTTTATTAAATTCATTCGGCCATTTTGGACATAACCCATTATAAAAGTGTCCGGTGGGTGACGGCAATTTGCTTGCCCCCTATTACGTGGAACTAAAAATACTGGCAAATTGTGGGTGTGTAATGCACCTCTGCCTACCCCTTCGGGGATATAAGGTGTGAGATGTGTGTGTGTATAATATTATATAGACAGAAAACTTCTAACCCAGACAAGTTTAATACAACAACTTCGAAGCACTTATTGCAGTTTTAATTGGGTAAAGTTTTCCCGAGGTTTCAGAATTAATGGTCGGGTTTAACTTTTAACTGGACCGGACTAACGCCATGAAAATTACTCTTTTAGAAAGTCTAAATAAAAAAGTGAAGTGGAAAATAAAATATGTGAAGTGAAAAAGTGTAAAACACCTTTGAAGAGGCCATAGAGCGAAACCGGTCAGGTCATATTAATAATTAAAAAAATGTGAAATATCTGTACAAGTGAGTCATTTCATAATGTATTACTATATGTTCCATCAAGTGCCGACAATCGAAAGCATAAATTATACTCTTTTAGACATTTCACACAGAGGGTTCCGTACATAAAAGTGTAAAACGAGAACACTATTACTGAGATTTCGCTGTCCGACCATCTGTCACCAGGCATCACTCATATATAACCCGTGGTAGTTAGTGAATACCTCGGTGGCCCAGTGGTATGAGTATGCGACTGCCGCCCCTGAGGTCCCAGGCTCGATTCTGAGTTGATACAAATTATTTGTGTGATCCACAAATGTTTGTCTCGGAGTTTGGGTATTTTCTATGTATAATATGTATGTATTTAGAAATATATAAGTATGTTTATCAGTCGTCTAGATCCCATAGCACAAGTAAGAATGTCCAAAAAGATTTATTACTAGCTGTCGCCTGCAGCTCCGCCTGCGTGTTATAGTTTTCTTGATCACCAGTTACTGATTTATTATGTATAGTTGTTTCCCGCAGCTCCGCCTGCGTGGTACTTCAGATCGACATAACTTTTTTATTTATTAACCGATTGAAATAAAACAAACCTTAAATGTTAAGTTGAATAAACCACAACGCATTACTAAAAACCGCATTCAAATCGGTTAAGCCGTTTCTTTCTTATTCCGGAAAAGTAAATACAATAAAAAACAAACTTAATTTTGCGGTTCGAGTCCTAGACCCGATCACTGTACCAACCGCAAATAATAAATTTGTTGTAGGTTAGGTCACCCGCAGTGGAGTTCACTAAGGGGCGCTGCACACGGCTAAGATACTATAATATTTTATCTTAATATACAATCTCGCTCAACAGCTATACATAATAAATCAGTAACTGGTGATCAAGAAAGCTATAAGACGCAGGCAGAGCTGCGGGCAACAGCTAGTAAGAAATATTTAAGGGGGCTCCCAAACGTGATTTTTTGCCGTTTTAGTACGGAACTCTTTGTGCGCGCGTCTGACTCGCACTTGACCGGATTTTAATAAATAATTTACTTTTTAAAGGTCCGTGTTATATAGGTTAGTGACACTGCTTCGCTAACTAGATAGGTACTGGACTCTGGGTTTGATTTTGATTCCCACCAAGGACAGAAGTGTGTGATGGTGAATATATATTTTTCTAAGCAATGAACTTTGCTAACTTTTCTATACTAACTAGTACGGTGTCTTGCGCAGTGCTTCGCGCCGCACCACGCCATAGGTTTTGGCCTATAACTTTTGACCCCTTAGGGCTATGTCAAATTTTAGATTTTTTAGCTTACCTCCAGATCGAGGGCTATCCATGGAAGGGTCAACCATCATTGGAGCATAAGCAGTTCTCGAGAGCTAAGGGGGTGTACATTCCCCATTTTTATATTTAGATAGATATTATAAAGTAAAGTAAATATTTGATTGATTGTTTGTCTACTGAACCGGTTTTGAAAATTCTTTCACTGATATGTAGTTATTTTATCCCTGAGTAACATAGGCTACTTCTTATCCAAGATATGTGTTCCCACGGCCATTGGGAAAGAGAATACTATATCACGCGGACTAGTCTCAAATAATTTTACAATATGAATATTTTACAATGTCTCGACACCGTAAGTCGCATATGGTTGCAAGTTTCGAGGTCTAGGGGTAGTGGTGTCTTTGTCATTTGGTAGAACGGTTCTCCTGGAAAAGGAAGGCACATGACAATTGTTTTTAGAGGATGGTCTAAGCTCCTCTTCCTCAGTCCAAACACCCAATTGAAATAATGCGCCCGTGTCTGCATAAAACCTATCCTGAATCGCGCTACGGTTCAAACAGGAGTTTAGTATGAAATGAGGTGTAAATTTTGCGACAAAAAATACGCTTGTTTGACTTCGCCCTTTGTTGGGCCACGTGCGTGTTAACTACCGCTCGAAAAACCCAATTTTGGCAATCGAACCACCGTATCTCGACATAAATGTCAGATACACGTAAACCAGGTCGTAAGTCACCCTGGCATTCGGCCAGGGTATCACACTTTGAACGATAAACATATTGAGATTACTTTTTATGACGACACTTTTATGGTTTCGGTTTTGCTCTGTAGGTACAAATTATAACGACGAAGGGTTTTTACGAACTTTGATCATATCGGAGATGCCTGTCAAAAGGCCAGGTTCAGGGTACTCGTATGAACGTGATTAGATTTGTTGTGTGTATGGTAGGACTGGAACCAATTATTATCCAATTTGCCAACGGAATTCAAATCCATTATCTCAAGAGTTTATCCGCCTAGTCTTGTTTCTTTAAGTTTCTATGAACACGATGGTTTGTATTGTGTCTGGGATGAAATGTATGTACTCAGAATAGTCCGTTCAATTTAGACATTCGAAGGTGCATATATATAGTAGTTTCGTAATTAGACCAGTCCATTTTTATCGGCTTTCCAGTCTATCTTCGAAGCGGTTAAACTTCGATATTTCCGTGAAGCGACTGCCAACTGACATTCACAACCCATGGGTGATATTGAAGTTCTGTATTTCGGATTTGTTAGGGCTTCAACTAATCGTAATGACTGCCACAGATTCTCGTATGGCACCCTTCCCTCAAAAAATCTCCTAAATATTAATTTATTTGTGTATTATTTTCAGGAACTCTTGGTTACCCTCTCGACGCTTCTTCGTGGCTCTGTTTACGAACGTCTTCGTTGGGCATTCCGTCTTTACGATGTCGATGGCGACGGCGCAATTACAAGACAAGAACTTGGTGAAGTCGTTGTGGCTGTACATGAACTGCTGGGAAGAAGGGGAGCGCCGGGTTCTCCTGCTGCTCGTCTGGACGACGCGAAAGCTAGTGAACAGGTGAGTACTTAGATAGATATCCGAATTAAGACAATTGCAATGGCACATCCGATTATAGAAGTTTGTAACGGTAACAGTTTACGACCTGAATGCATATGATAAAGACTGGCTTGAGATGGAACAAGAGAGAATACTTTGGAAAGAGTTGCAAAGCCTTTGCTTAGTGGTGGTATGGCACAAGCTAACAAACGAAAAACAATGACGAGACTATTTTAACACGAATTATCATACATATATTTATAATAATATATAGCTTTTATTGCCTGACGTTTCGACTATATTGCACCTGCCGTGGTCACGGGCCATTTCATCTTCGAATTGTGCTTTGCTTAATTTGGCATCAACAGTACGGTGATAATCATTAATGGCTGTATTTATTAGAGGAACTGCAAGAAATACTTAAATATTTCAGTAATATACCACATACCTGAAGCTTCTGAACTGAATTTTGTAAAAATAGTCTTAATATTTTAGGTGGACCGTGTCTTCAGAAAGTTAGATCTGAACCAAGATGGAGTAATAACAATCGAGGAGTTCTTGGAATCCTGTTTGAAAGACGACATTATCACACGCTCGCTACAAATGTTTGATACAGGCCTATGACGTCAGACTGACGCAGCGCAGTCGCGCACCCCCGCTAGGTAAGTTAATCTAATGACGAATTATCCAATCCCAGCAGATCACAGAGGCCACGTGATATAGTTTTGTCGTTTCCGATTCTCGTGGGAACACATTATCGGGATAAAAATACCTATATTACTAGGGGATAATGAAGCTACATATAAGTGAATGAATTTTCAAAATCGGTTCAGTAGTTACAGAGCCTATTCAATTCAAACAAACAATAAAATTTTGGCTCTTATATTATTATTATCGATCAACCGACCATCGACCCGTCGAGATTTATTTAAAATACTATTTGTTATGCAGTTATCATACCTACATACTTTATAGACCTTTCCACTTTTCGCCAGTAACTTTATTGGTCCCATGTGTTACGGGCTGAGCGTATTGTCTCGTCTGTTCATCACAGTCGCAGGTTCTCTTAGATCGTTATGGGACCCTTGTGTCCATTTTGTGTTATGCATAGATTATCTGCTGATAAAAACTATATATTCAATAGGTTTTGCAAATATAGGATTCTGAAGTCATATGTATGAATTACAGGACCGTAGCGAAGCGAGTCCCACCCCCACCTCTCTGTCGTTGCGATGACGGGCTACTCCGGTCTGCTGCTGAATGGATCAGGGCCCGCCGTTATACTCCCTATTTGTTGATAGTCGACGACTTCTATGCTCGCGTGGTCCGGCCCCGGTTGAGGAGCGTACTGTTGCTGCATTTTTAGACTGCAAACATCCATTTTCAAAGTCATTCTTATTGAAATTTGAATAAGGAAGTCGACGGGGCTGCAGCTCACTCGTTAACATTGGATTCAATACAGATTTCGAAAGATTACAGTGGATATCGTGAAAGATCATTGCATTAAACAAAAGTGATATTTATTGTAACTTGAAACCACCGGAGATAGATAAAAGATGGTGCAATTTTCATACCAAACGGCATCATGATAAATTCATAGCTCCACATGCAATGTTTTGAACTGAAATCTGTAATGAATCCTATAAAACTACTATCTAATTGCTGTATTCCCCGTTATTCTATAACAACTTTAATGAGATTTTAAAAAGATATAGATTTTTAAGAATCTTGTAGCAAATAATATTATTATAAGAATTATGGTTGTTCCGAAATTCAAATTCCAAGAATATTTCTAGGTCTACCACCTCGTTATATTAAATGGAATTGGAGAAGCATATTGTCATAACTGAAACAAAGATTCATATATTCTGGATGGATTTTCTAGAAGCTCATCCCGGAATTAAAAGTCAGTATTTCAAAATGATTTTATTCAAAGAGGTCTCAATTCGATTACACTAGTGTATTGTTGTTAGATTCTCAATCTACCCTACATCAGCAAAAAGGTGTTGTAAGTCGATTTTAAGCGATAAAGAAGTGTTGACAATCTTTTAATTCATAATTATTATGACATAGCGCAAATCACAAATAATGTTGTTTCGAGTGGGATGTCAGTGACCAAATAGGCCCAAGCAGTCCCCTTGATAAGAAAAGAAATAGATTCGAATCTCTCTCTATCTCTTATCTCTTGAGTGCTATATTAAAATATTATGTATAGTCTTTTTGCTGATGGTACGAGTAGATTCATAAAGATAGTTACTATAGTATAGAATTTTGTTGTAACAGCTAACGCCATATTGTTTTCTTAGGAATTGAGACCAAAGCAATAGGAAAAATGTAATACAATAGTCATTAGAAAAATGTTGTGTAGTATTCGGTCCCATGGGTCCTAGATTAACCGAAATTTAAATAGAATAGTTAAAGATTTAAAAATAGAACTGTTAGTTTAATGAATTTTTCTTTTTTCCTTTCGATTTTTCTGCTTTTTTTAATTTGAATTAATAATGTTTGTATTCCATGTATTCAACTTTTTTTAATTTTAACCATTTTACAAAGCAACAGGGTATTTGCCGATTCCACATTGACATCTGGATATAATTTTGACTTAAAAGATATACACAAAAAAAATTTTGGATGCGCTTACCTAAAATAATATTTTTTGAAAAGATATCTTATTTTTTTTAAGATTTAAATTTTTTTTTGGCTATTTTAGTCCAATTTTATCGATTTTTATAAACTGTCGACAAGCTTTTAAACTTTTTTAAGTAACATCACTTTCATTAGGCAGAGTTTAGTTTTAATCCCACTAAAAGTGCCCTTCCGATCAGTACAGCGAGCAGTACATGCAGCGTCGACTGTCAATGTTCGGACTGCAGTGTTCGGTCGTGCAGTTGCGGTCGGCATACTTTTGTTTCTGTGAGCTGTCTGTATTTGCTACGTGCTGCTTTGGGCGTTTTCACATTGCACGATATCGTCACTATATCGTGTGTCGCTATCGTGCAATGTGAAAACGCCTATTAATCGGAAGGAAGCCTGATACTCTAGTTTCTAACACTAAGATCTACAAAAAAATACTTTGACATATGTCATTAATGTCAAATTTTTAATCAGTACTATCACGTATATCCTACATTATCACCTTAGAATACCATCACTGCGTATTCAAAAGTCTTATGAAATTATCTTTAATTAATTAAATGATTTTAAAAAACAATTATATCATTTATTACTAAATAGTAAGATGGAAAGGAATTGAAATTTGATTCGATAAATACAATAATGTACAAACATAGCAATCTTAACAAAATTTTCCCTTAAACAATAAATATATATGTATATATAAACACACCTAATAAATATACTACAGGAATTGAAATATAGATGGCACTATTAGAAAATATGAAGAACTCAATAGTAAGTGGTGCCTCTATTGGCAAAACAGCGAACTATTATCATGTTATTACGATATAAAGCGATACTCATTGACTATCGTTTCACTGACTATCAAAATACGTAACTTACATTATCGTATGTTCGAAATTTAAAAATAAATAAGTACCTAAATGAACTTCAAGCAATTTTCTATCATATCAATTATGTCATACTTATTGTGTTTTGTAGGTTAGTTTTTAATTAGTTGTTAAGCTTGCATTTATTTATTTAAGAAGACAAATATTTGTTAGTAAAAATATTATCGTAAGAATGAAGAAGGATAACTAAGTAAATTTTAAGCTTAAATTGCGGTTACAACTACATTTCTTTTAAAATAAACCGTTATTCCGTTGTTATTTATTTTTATTTTACGACTTGTTTGTTAAATTTTTCGTGGTAGGTATACGTAAAACTTCTGTGAATGATTTTGGAATTAACTGGAAATATTAATTATATAGTTCCTTAAAATAGTAATAGAAAAAGGTTTAAATATGAAATAAATTTCATTACCAGTGAATGAACTAATAATAGATTTTATGACAAGGGAGTAAAATGATATATTGTTGTCGAAGGCGCTATTTTGAATCCAGAGTAGAATCCTAAGCGTAGCGAGGGATCCAAAGTACGTCGCCTAAGAAATAATTGAGCTGAGTTTACGAAGCTCTTTCTTAGGCGACTCGTGTATTTCGTTCGTGATCGAACTCCTCCTAAACGACTGGACCGATCGTTTTGAAATTTGGCACGGTCATAGTGACCATCACCGTGAGTGCATATATCTGAATTCATAAAGATCGGTCCAGTCGTTTAGGAGTTCGACCCGGATCGACAAACTCAGCTCAATTATTGCAACAGCAGAATGTATTGCATACCTAGTTATTTGACTCTCGAGGCATCAATATTAATTTTCATCGCTTATGAAAAGAAAAGTTATGTACTAGCGATGAAAAACGTTCGCGCGTTTTTTTTTCGGGAAGATTACTATGAAAGATTCGTGTTCCAAATTCAAATCTCATTATTGCCGCTAAAAAGTCTCTGAACAAAAAGAACTACTATAGGCGCACTTATGTAGGAACAAAACTTTTACTTTTTAAATAGAAGTGATGAAAACTAATTGTATGAAACAATGAAATACATTCATGTCGTTCATTCAGTTGTTCTTGAAACAGTTCATTTGCTTTTCTCTGCCGGCATCGCATTGTCAGTGTCGATTTTAGTCAATCTACTTAGGGCACTTTCCCTGTCATGCTGTATTTTACTAGAGCGCTGATCTCCCGCAATGCGTGTCAATGTCAACGTTAAATCAGTTCGCGACTATCTTCGTAACCATAGCAACCAACGTGGGAGTGGCTCGCGGGACATGAAACGCATTTAATTATAGTATGCAATTTGATATTGACGTCGACACGCATTGCGGGCGATCTTAATCAACCAATGATATGTATGACACGTTTAAATTGGTCACGTGACTCAATTCTACGATATCATTGGTTAATATTACCATCGACTAAAAATGTTTTTAAATATTGAAACTGAAATATTGAATGAGCCAAAATAATTGTATGAAAGTCAACATTCATGATGTCATTCACTCGGTTATTCATAAAATTCAATCTTTTTTTTCACTTTGCTTAAGGTATAAGTACCTATTGATTTTTTAATAAGCCGCGCACGATATGAGTGGGATAGAACTTTGTCACAATAACCGCTCCGTGACGTCATCAATCACTGAAAAGTACGGATAACAAGACAGACCCTCCTCCCGCTTCCCCGCGCGGGGCCCCGCTATCGTCCGGCGAGACCGGTAGCGTCAGAGCGTCAATTCAGCGTCACACTCGCCGTTGCACATTTCGTTCTGTTTGAGTTGTTTTGAGTAATTTGTTACTGAGTTTTTGTTATTGTTACGTTTGGAATTTTATTTGTTACTAGCTGTTGCCCGCAGCTCCGCCTGCGTGTTACTTTAGATCTACATAACTTTTTATTTATGAAGCGATTGAAAACCAAACCGCTTCTGAGATTAGCGTGTTCAAACATTCAGACAAACACACAAAAGTTGTAAAAACCATTGTTTTGAAATTTATTGCGTTCATAAAGCCGCCCTACACCAGTTTATCTATTATATCTTCTATTATACGAGTCTGTATTATACGAGTACCATAAAAATTCATCTTAAGATACGAAAATATGAAATATTATTTATCATCTATGTCGTGTGTGATAGTCCATTGAATTGTATGGCGAGTGATATTGTATCTTAAGTTAAAATATTATAGTATCTTAGATGTGTGCAGTGCCCCTTAGCGAACTCCACTGCGGGTGACGTAACCTGTTCTGAAGAGCTCTTCAATCTGATCCCACCCTCTTTCTTCCGATCCCGAACAACGCGTGCCGGGCAGAGATGCCACTCCCACACAGTGGATAGCATGTTCGCGAGAACCGAACGATTTAATTTAAAGTGGGTTCTTTAAGCGGAGCGTGAAGAGGCACATCAGTAGGTAGTCAAGTTGAGGGCCACTCTGTATTGTGTGCTGCGAGAGTGGCCGTAGACGTCGTCACGAATTTCCACCAGGCGGGCGGCGTCAATTTGGCGAACCCAATATAAAAAAAAAACCTCTGACGTTTTGCACGTTTGATTTTATTACGCCAAAGAAGTAGTATAGTAATTTTTTTTGCACTCATTACTTTAAACGTCATACGTTAGAGCCAGGTGCCATGTTAATTCGCACGAGTTGTAGGTTAATCTACGTCACTATGACGTCACCAACATGGCCGCCAATCTCATTGTCATCTTGCGCGGCTTATACTTTGTTTTATTTTTAATTTATTTATTATGTTGTAATAACTACACTTATGTATATCGTAGGCTATTCTAGATAAATATCTTATGAATCGTGCGTTATTGAATGTACGGATATTATTAGATTTGACTGAATATATATTTATTTTGTAATTTAAGTTACATATCATATATGTTATTTGTTATTTGATATTTTTGATGTTACGCTCATGGTTTGGGAACGAGGTTATAGGCTCGACTTAAGGCACGTTTACTGTCATTCTTTCATCAACGTGCAAACAAAATCTGTATTATTTTATATGTACGTGATTTTCTGCAAATCTGTATTGTAAAGTTTTTAAACACAGTTGATGGAATCATAGTACTTTATGATAAAATTCTACTTGCATACAAAGGCTAAGGTCTGTCGACCATACCGCCTTGTCGAGTTTTTCCGCCATATTATCGATAACTTCTTTCAAGTTTGTGTTTGTCAAAATGTCTAATCGTATGAGATTAGATAAAGTAGTTTATGAAGCAGTACATAACTAGGAATTAGATCTATTGATATTTAGGATATTAAAAAAAAAACTCGCTAATGCTCGTTTCTTTAAAACCTACTCGCGTTCTAATACCAGTAGCCTTAGATCAAAAATATAAATAGATATTGAATTCAGTACAAATACAACGCGGAATCTTGGCACCCGAATATTAAATAGGTAATTATTACAAATACCATCTATAAAACAAACAAGATTGTACATTGATGGTTGACATAGAAATAATTCGTAATAATGAATACAGACTACATCAATGTACAGCGCCGTTGTCGCATCCCTCGAGAGTCAGCAAGCGCAATAGGAACTTAGTACGGCGCGCGGTTGAAGCGCGCAGGTGTGCTATGTACAGCGCCGTTGTCGCATCCCTCGAGAGTCAGCAAGCGCAATAGGAACTTAGTACGGCGCGCGGTTGAAGCGCGCAGGTGTGCAATGTACAGCGCCGTTGTCGCATCCCTCGAGAGTCAGCAAGCGCAATAGGAACTTAGTACGGCGCGCGGTTGAAGCGCGCAGGTGTGCAATGTACAGCGCCGTTGTCGCATCCCTCGAGAGTCAGCAAGCGCAATAGGAACTTAGTACGGCGCGCGGTTGAAGCGCGCAGGTGTGCAATGTACAGCGCCGTTGTCGCATCCCTCGAGAGTCAGCAAGCGCAATAGGAACTTAGTACGGCGCGCGGTTGAAGCGCGCAGGTGTGCAATGTACAGCGCCGTTGTAGCATCCCTCGAGAGTCAGCAAGCGCAATAGGAACTTAGTACGGCGCGCGGTTGAAGCGCGCAGGTGTGCAATGTACAGCGCCGTTGTCGCATCCCTCGAGAGTCAGCAAGCGCAATAGGAACTTAGTACGGCGCGCGGTAGAAGCGCGCAGGTGTGCAATGTACAGCGCCGTTGTCGCATCCCTCGAGAGTCAGCAAGCGCAATAGGAACTTAGTACGGCGCGCGGTTGAAGCGCGCAGGTGTGCAATGTACAGCGCCGTTGTCGCATCCCTCGAGAGTCAGCAAGAGCAATAGGAACTTAGTACGGCGCGCGGTTGAAACGCGCAGGTGTGCAATGACAGAGGTGAAGTTGTGCCGTTGTTAAAGCACTGATCGGTAATCTAGGTATTTTTGATCTAAGCCAGTAGCCATTAAATCAGTGCTGCTATTAATGTATCGACTTGGGTACTCAACTAGTGGTCGCCCTGTGGTTGAACGGTAGACCTCGCGAACAACTAATTCTTTTTTTCTGACTTTCCCCCATTCCGCTCTTTTTGATGCCACGTATACCTCGCGTCACGTAAAAAGATCGCGTTAACCTTCAAGCTGCGCAGTAGACGATTTATTGATTTATATGGCGGTAACAGCGAGTAAGAGCGAGAGTACCGATGCGCAAACACACCCCTCCCACTCTCGTCCTGTGTTCTTTTTACGTAAATACCAGTATAATAGATAGCGAGCCTTAAGTCGAGTTTTAAATCTACCTACAATTTTAATTTTTATAACTTATTTAATTTTTAAATGACAACTTAGGTGTGTTAATTTTAAGAGAGCATTGTGCCAGAACAAG
The DNA here is from genome assembly GCA_963556515.1 of Nudaria mundana. NCBI lineage: Eukaryota > Metazoa > Arthropoda > Insecta > Lepidoptera > Erebidae > Nudaria > Nudaria mundana. The sequence continues at coordinate 4,755,250 of OY748309.1, forward strand.
GCTATCAGAGATTTGTAAAATTATCAGAAAATTATGTAGGTATATAATAAAAAATAATATTTTATCGCTGTGTCAATACGTCCACGTTAAATCTGATACTTAGTAAAAAAGTTCTTCATGTTTTTGGACGTTTTATTTTCGATTAGCGAACGCCCGCCATTTTTGTTTTCTATAATTATCTTCATCCACCGAGCCTTTTCCCAACGCGGTTGGGGTCAGCTTTCCAGTCGTAACTGCGATTTGGCTGAAGTTCGATATCGTGAAGCGACTGCCATCTGACCTCCACAACCCATAGTCGATATCAAAGTTCTGCTGTTTAGTTTTTTAGTTAGACCGCGAGGATTTTTGATTTAGGGCTCCAACTACCCCTAACGACTGCCAAAAATGTTCGTATGACAACCGGTACCGACGCGATAACGTGCTCTCCGAGGCACGGAGGGGTCTCGAATGTCTTAAGAAATGGTCACCCCTCCTAAGACCGGCCTGAGTCGATGTTGCTTAACCTTTGCAATGTGTCAACATTGTCGGTTACCACTAGACCACGAGACACCTTTCTATGATTATATTTAAAAAAAGTCGACTTCAAATTACCGGAATGGGACCAAGTAATTGTCGGGATGGGACCACTTGGGAAGCTAGCTTTCAATTTAAAGACTTTTTTAATCGGTTTACCCAGTAAAGAGGTGAGTTTACAAACAAAAAAAAACACAAAAAACAGTTGAATTGAGAACACCTCCTCTTTTAGAAGGCAACACTTTGATAATATAGTATAAAAACCTGCCTAGTACAAATAAAAATAAAAATTAAATCTACTTGGAAAATTATAAACGCGGAAAGAGGTCAACAAAAATTAAATGATAATCATTTTAAACTTAATATAAATGGTAAAATAACTACATCAGACTTCGAGGTCGCTAACGAATTTGAAAATTTTTTCTCCCGAATTCCTGTAGATTTGACAAAAACCCTAGGCTCTTCAACCCCCATTGCAGAATCTTTGTTAAAAGCAAACGTTCCTTGTTGTAACGTTATATTTAAATTCAGTAAAGTTAACATAAACACTATCTTAAAAACTTTTAAATCTTTAAATATCAAGAAAACAGCTGACCTCTGGGGCATCTCTGTGTATTTAGTAAATTCTTTTATTGAAATGGTTGCTCCTGAACTAGTAATAATATTTAATAATTGTGTTGATAGTGGTGTGTTCCCTGATTTAATGAAATCTAGTAAATTAATTCCCCTGTTTAAATCGGGTAGTACTTCAGATCCGTCCAATTTCCGTCCCATTTCTGTACTACCTACATTTAGTAAAATTTTTGAAAAAATTATGCTTAATCAAATGCAAAATCACTTTAACGTTAATAAACTATTACATACAAAACAATTCGGTTTCACTCGTGGTCGGTCCACCACTGATGCCGGTATTAAATTATTAGAGTGTATATACAGGGCCTGGGATGAGTCATATGATGCTTATGGTGTATTCTGTGACTTATCTAAGGCCTTCGATTGCGTTCAGCACCAGACTTTAATTAAGAAACTTGATCATTACGGAATCCGGGGGACGGCCTTGAATTTCGTCAATTCTTACTTAAGTGATAGGGTCCAGAAAGTAGTGATCAATGGTAAACAGTCACCTGGTTCTCCTGTAGCAATGGGGGTACCGCAGGGTTCAATTTTGGGCCTTTTCTTTTTCTAGTATATATTAATGATCTCCCTCACCTCATAAGAGACGACCACGAGGTAGTTTTGTTTGCTGATGACACTTCTTTAATATTTAAAGTTAAACGTGGACAGCGCGAACTTGACGATGTAAACATTGCCCTCTCTAGGATAGTCCACTGGTTTTGTGCTAATAATTTATTATTAAATGAAAATAAAACTAAATGTGTAAGATTCACCTTACCTAATGTAAGACTTGTTAAAACCAGTGTTAAGGTTAGGGATGATATAATAGAATTGGTCGATGACACTGTCTTTCTGGGCATAACGTTAGACTCCAAATTGCAATGGGGGCCTCATATCGGGAAAATTTCGGCCAGGCTTAGTTCAGCAGCCTATGCTGTCAAAAAGATCCGACAACTTACAGACATTAAAACGGCGCGTCTTGTCTACTTCAGCTACTTCCACAGTATCATGACATATGGCATACTACTGTGGGGTAACGCTGCCGATATTGAATGCATCTTTGTGTTGCAGAAGAGGGCTATCCGGACTATCTATGGAATGGGGTCTCGGGAGTCATTAAGAGATAAGTTTAAGCATATTAACATCCTTACAGTGTATTCACAGTATATTTATGAAATTTTATTGTATACCCACAAGAACAAAAGTAAATTTGTGAAAAATAGTGATAATCATAATCTAAACTTAAGAAATAAGGATAAACTGGCTGTTCCTAAATTTAGGCTTCATAAAGTGAGTAATTCTTTTGCGGGGAACTTTATTCGAATGTACAATACATTGCCAACCGAAATAGCAAATTTATCTGTCAATAAATTTAAAAAACTAATAAAAAGTAAATTGTGCCATAAAGCTTATTATAGTATTAATGATTTCTTAGATGACAAGGCGGCCTGGTGGTAACAACGTAACGAATTGCTCCTTTCTAAATAACTCTGTATTAGATTTAAGATGAAATATTTTGAAAAAAGCCGAGCTGAGTTTCTTGAGGGCTCTTCTCAGTCTCGTTGCATTTTGGAACCCTCGGTAGAGTCACACCAACTTCTGACGAATCTAAATAATTTTCTGAAAATTTCAAAGATAATAAACGTTATTTTATATTTTATATTTTATTTTATTTTACAAGTAACACTCGCGTACGAAGGGTTCCGTAGCTATAAAAACTTTAAGGGTTTTCCAAGGACGTATAATGGGACCGAAAATAAACAAAACATCATGTCTGGCGATGGCAGCCCCCTTAAATATTTATTTTCATTCTGTTGTTTAGTATTTGTAAGACATAAAACAAAATCCCTTTTTTTTTTTATTAATTCCGCGTACCATGGCCGCGGCCGCTCTGGCGTCTCTGGTTACAAGCAGAACGTATTTCCAGTGGCGCCCGGCGGACTTTGACCACCTCCGTGGTCTCTGCGGGGGTTAAGTCGGGATGAGAATCCCGAGTCGTTGGGGTAGGGTTTTATCCCGGGTCAGTGAGTAAATCGTGTTATGCGGTTGTTGCGGTAAGGTTTGTTTTTTTTTTTTTTTAGTTCCGCGACCAAGGCCGCGGCCGCTCTAACGTCCGTTGCCGGGCGTCTCTGGTTACAAGCAGAACGTATTTCCAGTGGCGCCCGGCGGACTTTGACCACCTCAGTGTTACTGCGTCGTTGGGGTAGGGTTTTATCCCGCGTCAGTGAGTGAATCTGGTTGCGTGCTATGGGGCAAAGGCCCCGCAGCACGCAACCCTTCTAGCCTGCTTCTGTAAGGACGACGGGTGGCGATCCCGCCGTCCTCAGGCCCCGATCATGGAGGTCGATGGTCTTAGGCGTAGATGAGTCTGCGGCGCCCTCTACGCTACTCCCGCTACTCCCGCTGGAGACCATGGCTTGAAGCATGGTCTCCAGCGAGAGGGTATCCACGCCCAGACCCACTACGAGGTCCCGGCGCTGACTCGCCCATGCTGAGCACTCCACCAACGTGTGGAGTGCGGTGTCGTCGTCGAAAACCTCGCAGTGTTGACACCGGGGTGTGACCTCACGATGGATGCGAAACAGATAGCTACCGAAGCATCCATGCCCGGTAACGATCTGCGTCGCACGATACGTGAGGTCACCATGCTGCCTCTGCAGCCAATCGTCCATGATCGGTCTCACCGCCGCGATGATGGTGGTTCCCCACTTGGGTTGCTCAAGTCGCACCCTCCATGACTCCATGAGATCCTGGCGGAGTTGGAACCGCTGGTCCTCGATTTCTCGAGACGCAGGCCTGTGGTCCCGCTCTAGCGCCTCCTTGCACCATTGGAACAATGACGCAAGGGCTCCCGCTTCCAGGTCCCATGGAGGGGTCCCGGCTAGGAGACATGCAGCCTCTCCGGAGATCGTGCGGTACCCCCGTATGGTTTTGACAGCCAAGGCTCGAAGTGGTCTGTTTAACAGAGTCACGTTCACCTTGGCCGCCAACCTATCTGCCCATACGGGAGCCCCGTATAGGGCCATACTATTCACGATCCCCAGGTACAGTCTCCTGCAGGAGGCGTTGGGTTCCTTAATGTCGGGCATGAGTCGTGAAAGCGCGACTGATGTCCCCGTCACTTTGGGGACCAAACTTCGGAAATGTGGTCCGAAGTTCCATCGGCTATCAAGTACAATCCCTAGGTACTTCATCGAGGGCTTGATGCCGATGCTAACGCCTCCTACAGTTATGCTGGAGCCTTCAGGTGGACCGTTCCGAGGTCCGTGAAAACACAGAACCTCGGACTTGTGCAGGGCCACCTCCAGTCCTAGCCGCCGTATCCGACCCACGACTTGAGCAACACCCGTCGTGACCTTGAGTGCTGCCTCCTGATGCGTTGCACCCCTTGCTTTGACGAGGGTATCGTCGGCGTAGCCCGTTACGCCTTTAAAGCTCACCTGCGTGGCCTCTTCGGGGGTTTGGTCGGGATGAGAATCCCGCGTCGTTGAGGTAGAGTTTTGTCCCGCGTCGGTGAGTGAATCTGGTTGCGCTGAGGGGCAAAGAAAACCCCTAACGTGTGTTCTCACTAGCAATTAGTAGCGCAATATGGTTAGGCAAATAATATGAATATCTGGAACAATTAGGGTTGTTTCACACGGCCGACAATGGACCGTTGTGTGCATAGAATTCATGGTGGCGCATTGTTTATAACGAATATTTAACACGCACCGGACACAGGTCCGTCGCACAAAGAACGCCGAATGCACCGCGTCCTGCCCTCGGCCCTCTCTTCACCGGCGAAAAATTGGCCGGGTAAAACAGCACTGTAGCTCAATTTACGGCAAAGTGGCCTCAATTTGTATTAACAACGATATTTCTCCAGACCTATCCTTATCCTTATCCATAGTAGCGTAAAAGACCCGTTTGTGATACATTTTGTATCCTTCCGACATTAATTGTTTGATAATACCTAATTACTAACTAGTAGTTCTGCGAACAGTAGACCTCGCGTTATTTTCTGGTCCCTAACATCCTTTTGGGACGTGTTCTGGTGGCTGACTTTCCATGCGCACTAAAGACAGAAGAAATAGAAAAAAAAAGAGACGGAAACAAATGAATTTCTTTCCAATTTTCTATTTCTTTCCAATTTTTGTACTTTCCAATTTTCCCCCCATTTATTCCCCATTTTCCCCCCAATCGAAAAATCCCTTCGACAAAAGTTGCGCCTTGCAACAAAGAACACTTGTGCCAAATTTCATGAAAATCGGCTGAAAAATGCGGCCTGTAGACCGGAACTGACACACATACATACATACAGACAAACAACGCCAAATCGGCTAGTCCTCGAGTTGAAACTGAGACGCTTCGCTCGCTCGGTCAATTAACAATATTAATTTTACAATATGAGTCACAAAAACTATAGTCTTAAGCTGGACTCGAGCCAGCGAGTGATCCGTTCCAGGAGGAACGTTCTACCAACTGACAAAGACATCTAATTTCGTGATCACATCGTGTTAATAGCGCGAACTTACGGTTCGCCAAAGCGCCATATACCAGGTAGTTGAGTAACTAACTAACATAGCTGGACACCGTTAATCAAATAGTTAACTTCGTTAATCGCTAATCCGTTACTGAAAACGTTAACTTCGTTAAAAGTTAATGCGTTACTTTTCAGAAATTTTAACGCAATTTAACGTTAATCCGTTAACACGTAATGAAAATTGCATCTTCTTACTGTCGGTTCTGGAAGTTAACATGTTAGAAACAATTTTGTACCAAAAACAGGCAAAAAATACGTTTGTTGTATGAGAGGCCCCTGAAATATTGATTTTATTCTGTTTTAGGGTTATGTAGTTCAAATCTTGGAATCCTTTCGTCATGTTCGTCCATCTGTCCTCCCGAACGGTAAACATGAAATATGAACTATCCAGCCCAGTTTTTAGTTGAAACACTTTAAAACAGGGCGTCCGACACCCTTTCTAGCTATCACGGTTCATGAGATACAGCCCTGGTGACAGACGGACGGACAGCAGAGTCTTAGTAATAGGGTTCCCGTTTTACCCTTTAGGTAGGTACGGAACTCTAAAAAGACGGGTATAATTATTAGAGTATGTATAATATAGGCATGTTGACACCCGCAGAGACCACAGAGGTGGTCAAAGTCCGCCGGGCGCCACTGGAAATACCTTCTGCGTGTGACCAGAGACGGCCGTGGCATTGCGACGCGAATTTAAAAAAAAAAGGCATGTTGACTAACAATGTTTTTTCATTCATTTGGATGATATACTAGTTGCGATCTGGACGAAACATTGATTAGAGTCTTTTTTTTTTTTTTTTTTTTTAGTTCCGCGACCAAGACCGCGGCCGCTTCAACGTCCGTTGCCGGGCGTCTCTGGTTACAAGCAGAACGTATTTCCAGTGGCGCCCGGCGGTTGATTAGAGTCTAATCAAAGACGAATCATGATTAGACGAAGTTATTGTTTTTTGGCTTTCACGCAGCGTTTGGTCGCAGAGTGACTGGACAACACGCGACCACGGGAGCTGTATTAACGATTAACGGACTTGGGGAAATTTAACAGAAGTTAACGAAACATTTTTAAGTTACTCGAAATGTTAACTTCGTTATTTAACGATTAACGGATTAACGAGTTAATGCCTCGCCTTGCTAACTAACTACCTACTATTGGCGGAACCACGGTAGTCCCGCCAAAGGAGAAGCGATACTATTATTTGATTTTTATTGGACGGAAGTGCCGTTCCTCAGGAGGTTTGCTACAAAATCAACTATTTATTGAAATTGAAATTTTTGTAAGGCTGTATGAAACCAAACTTACGGCTTAAAATAAATGACAAAAAAAGCCTAATAGGTTTACTGACATTGACAGTTGACACAACACATGGTTATGACATTAGTGGCATTTATTAACACGATTGACGATTTTGCGACTTGCATGATACGATAGGAAATTAAAAATATTGATATTCCACAGTACCTATAATATAACGATGTCTAAAAATTCTCATGTTGTTGATGGTGAAGCCTCAGAATCAGATACAGAGATAGAAATTGGCAGATCTCCGGTTAGTACTAATACATGCACAGAATCAAGTTCCGAGGCCCACAGGGTGCGTACAGCTTCAGGGATCAGCGTTTGACGGCATGTACACTGCGAGTTGGTGAACATAACCAGGGCCCTTGAGATGTCGGGAGAAACTCCTAACAGCACCCTGCCAAAGATGTCTGGACCACAGTAAACCCATGGTAATGCACAACCAGCGTCAGTTTCAGTCGATAACGGAGAAAACTTCAGAATAGTGCCACAAAGGCACAGATTATTATTTTCAGAGTAAAACTAATATTTTGTTTTGTAACTAATTAGGTCTAGTACTTCTACTTATAGTATATTTGTCAGTTTTTTATATATGTGCAGGGTTATTTGTAAGGCACGAGCCATAATATTTAAAATATAGATACTGTATGTAAAAAAAACTGTAGATTACAATTTTTAAACACATGTTTTAAAAATTACACCAAATGTGATGATTAAGTCAATCGATATTAGTTGTCACTGCAATACTCATAAGGATATACATTTGCTCTAAGCCATACTTTATCTGGCGGAGGAGGCCTTTGCCAACAGGCACTCTGAGCTTCGAGATTTCATTTAAAAAAAAACTATTGAATTCAAATATTGTACATATACAACTCAGTAATAAAGGCTATATTATATTATTATTATTATACTCATTTATTCAAATTATTCTCTTAACATAATTTTTTTTACAATATTTATATGAAAAATTACATATAATATTATAAAAAATAATAAATAATATTATTATTATTTCGTTTATTCATTAACATTCTTATTTTATACATTTTTAAATAGATTTATAAAAAACACAAATACATTTAAAAATATAAAAGTGACCCACCAGTAGCGGAGTAGGACCCAAACTACCGGCGGTGGAGGCTACAGACTGAGAAACCTCCTAACAATACGGCACGTGTCGAAGATAACAGCCTTCTGAATCTGACTCTTGATCCAACAATCTAACGAGAGTCTCTTGAGATGTTGGTCGAGACTCTTCGCTATTAATCCGTTAGCCGAAATGACTATTATTATACTTTATCTATGTACACTTCCTCACTTGCATAGAGGCTAAACCTATATTTCTTTCCAGGGCTTGGAAATACCAACAAACTCTGAAGATTTTGTAGTCGCTGGAGAAGCTCCGGAATCTGACGATGGTGACTTAAACCTTCTTATACTATCTGTACTAATATACATATATATACAAATAAATATGTTAGGACAATTCTCATAACGACATCTAGTCTCAAACTAAGCAGAGCGTGTGATCTGAGTACTAGATAAACTGATAAAAATACTTAAACATACATATTATACATAGGAAATAACCAGACTTCAGTACAAGTGTATATGTCATCACACAAAGTTTATCCCGACCGGGAATCGAACCCGAGACTCCGGTGTCGAAAGCGGATGAACTACTGACCACACCACGGTCAGCGTGGGAACGTCTGATGAGAAAACCTCATATCTTTCGACTGAGTTAACCGATTTGAATATTTTTTTTTTATTTAAAGCTAGTTTATCCTTAACGGTCCCATTTCAATTTGGTACCATTCTGACAATGATTTGATCCCATTTCAGTAATTGGCAGTCGGTGTTTCGTTTGAATTACAGAGAAATTATAGATTTTCTATTGTGGCCTGTAACAGCAATAGGCTTGTCCCTATTACCAACAAAATTACTGGCAAATTGTGGGTGTCTAATACACCTCTGCCTACCCCATGATGTATGTCTTGTTGTGTCAATATTTGTCGCGTTTTTCAGAACTAAAATTGAACATAACCACAAGCCCAGAAAACCTGGATGTACCTCTCCACAGCATGTTAAACCCCAAACCACATCAGACCCAAGCGACTATTTACAACTCGTTGCTACATCAGAAATTGTGTAAGTATTCAAACTATTCCCTGTAATGTATTATGATGTACATATTAAGGTACTAGGTATGCAATACATTCTGCTGTTGCAATAATTGAGCTGAGTTTGTCGATCCGGGTCGAACTCCTAAACGACTGGACCGATCTTTATGAATTCAGATATATGCACTCACGGTGATGGTCACTATGACCGTGCCAGATTTCAAAAAGATCGGTCCAGTCGTTTAGGAGGAGTTCGATCACGAACGAAATACACGAGTCGCCTAAGAAAGAGCTTCGTAAACTCAGCTCAACAAATACATAACCCATTATATGTGTGCCCGGTGATGACAATAGGCTTGCCCCCTATTACGTGGGACTAAAAATACTGGCAAATTGTGGTTGTGTAATGCATCTCTGCCTACCCCTTCGGGGATATTGGCGTGATATGTGTGTGTGTGTATGCAGAACACTATTATAGCTGTTTGACACTTAAGTGAGATGATGATTATTACTAGCTTGTGCTAGATAATTCGTGGTGAAGGAAGCTTGTTTGTATGTATGTTTGTACGTTTCTATCCATACTACTATTATAAAGAGGAAAGATTTATATGTTTGTAAGGAATAAACTCAAAAACTACTGTGCCGATATCAAAAATTCTTTCACCATTGAAAAGCTACATTCACCCTGAGTAACATAATAATATGCTACTTTTTATATCCGGTAATGTGTTCCCACGGGAACCGGGAACGAGTAAACTAAATCACGCGGGCTTAGCTGCGGCGATCAGCTAATTATGTATAATGATTATTCTTCAGGGGAATGCAACGTCTCCCTCAGAGCGACTTTGGAGGGTTTGGTCATACACACAACGGACATATCTGTGGAAAAGCTGACCAGAGCTGATAAAACTTTGCTTAACGTACAGGTGAGAATCAGGAGTATTTTACAGTACCAATCTTCTGTTATGATATGACTGCCTCTGTGGTGTAGTGGTATGAGTATGCGATTGCCGTCCCAGGTTCGATTCCGGGTCGAATCAATAATATTTGTGTCATATACATAATGTTTTCAGAGTTTTTTTGGATTGGGTGTTTTTTTTTTTGTGTGTGGCGTGGTCGGTAGTGCATCCGCTTTCGACGCCGGAGTCTCGGGTTCAATTCCTGGTCAGGACAAACTTTGTGTGATGACACGTACGTTTGTACCGAAGTCTGGATGTTTCCTATGTATAATATGTATGTATCTACAAAAAAATGTATGTAAATATTGATATCAGTTTATCTAGTACTCATATCACAAGCTCTGTTTAGTTTGAGAATAGATGGCGTTGTGTGAGTTGTCCTAACATCTATATATTTAATACGACAATTTGTCTATCCGTCTGTCCGTCTGTCGCGTTTTTCAATTTACATTTTTTTTTTCTTTTATATTTTATATATATACGGCTAATACCCGAAGTGCGGCTGCACCTAGTTTTAGCCGGTTAGGTTAGGTTATGTTAGTGTAGGTTCTAGTTCTAACCGGCTAAAACTAGGTGCAGCCGCACTTCGGGTATTAGCCGTAACATATTATATATTTTTTTTTTTTTTATATTTTGTTTTTTTTTTTTATATTTTAGGCGATACAAAGTTGGCTGGGATAACTAGTAGTAGTTTATTTTCAGGAGTGTATGCGAGCGACTAACGCCAATTTGACGTTAGCGAGAGCACGTTTAAAGCAGTTACACAAAGAGTTAGAGAAAGCTAACTGCAACACGGCTTTGCCTAGTGTTAAGATTAAATAAATGTAAAGAATAAAATAAAATATGCTTTATTGTAAAACAATACAAATACAATAAATATACAGAAACTTGTTATCAATTTAGTATGTACAAATGGCGGCCCTATCACCAAGAGTGATCTCTTACAGGCAACATTAGGATGGACATAAGTAGACAGAAGTGAAATAAGAAGTGGATAGTTATGTTGTAACGTAGAGGGGATCCTCCCCAGTATAATATCGGGATTACCTCGGGATAACACCAAATGATCACACTCGGGATGATTTCATACATGTTGAACATACAAAGGGTCCAAAGGAACGAAAAATAATACACAAGGTCACGGAAGAACACTATATGTAATATTTGGTGTCACCACAAATTTCTCACCACATTACAACTAATGCTTATAGATAAGTAATGAAACCATATCGCGATTCACATATAACGTTACTAACGCCATCTAGCGAATTGACTTATAACTAAAACTTATTTTCTATGATGTGCATGTTTCATCTGAACACATGTAATGTATCAAACAACGAAAATACAAAAAATAATGCCACGACTTAGGGTCGCGGGTTCTTAGTGATTTCAGATAATTCTAATAGTTTAGATTACTAAAGGTTACAGATCTCAGGTCTAAGGCAAGTGCATATAGTCAGCCACATCACCTGAAGTGTCCACGTAGTTGCGAGAGGGTCAAATGACGCTTGTCCTTCGCTTATATAGGGCGGCCTTGTCGCAGGACGCGCATGAGGCTGGAAGGGGCGACCGCGCGCGGCGCTCGCGCAGCGATGTGACGTCACAATTTAATGGCTATAAGCTTGAAATATTCCGGGTCCCTAGTTATAGATAGAAAAAATAATACCGCCGAGGTGCGACCCGGAGTCGCGCATCATGGGTTCCGTACCGTTAGCTATAAACTATAAAAACTTCCGGGGAGTGTCTTCCACAGAGGTATTTTGAGACAAAAGAACCGGCTAAGTTCAAGTGAAACCCGCGCACTAATGATTACGTACCAAAACGGCAAAAAAATCACCGTTTGTTGTATGGGAGCCCTTTTAAATATTTATTATATTCTGTTTTTTAGTATTTGCTGTTATAGAGGCAACAGAAATACATCATCTGTGAAAATATCAACTTTCTAACTATCACGGTTCATGAGATACAGCGCAAGACAGACGGACAGCGAAGTCTCAGGTTACCGTTTTACCCTTTGAACACGGAACCCCAAAAGCAGCAAAGATATTATTTCTGTTTTTTAGTTCTTAAGTAGCTATTTGTTGTTATAGCGACATCATTTTTGTGAAAATGACTGTCTATATCGGTTCATGAGATACAGCCTGTTGACAGACAGACAGACAGCGAGTCTTAGTAATATGGTCTCGTTTGGCTACGCAAACCTAAAAAACCCATGGAACTAAAGAGAAAAAAAGTTTCACTAGTTCCATTAACAAGACCCATGGGCCTATTGAGAAAATATAGCTCACTAGTTCCATAAAACTCACACAATCGAACTATTCACAATTGTTTAGACAGACGAGGCTATACCCGAATACGACAATAGGCTCGGGACCAAGAACGGGAATGGCGAAATGAGGGTGTTACAGATATTTCTGCTTACCCTTTCGCAGATTAGAAATAAGGATGAATGTGTAAGATTAAATAAATTTATATGCAATATTTTTCTGTCTTTATTGTTTTGTATCTTTCTTTTAATCCCACACCTGTCCGGTTGTAGTACCTAACTAAGGGCACTTTTCCTGTCATGCACTTTTTCACCTGCGTCCGGATCTCGCCCGCAATGCGTGTCGATGTCAACGTCAAATCAGTTCGCGACTAGCCTTGTTACTAGAGCAAACGGCGTGCGGACGACCCGCTCGACATTGATAAATATGACATTGACACGCATTGCGGGCGAGATCCGCATGCTGCTGGTGGGAATAGCTTGATAGCAAAAGCGATCTAGGTTGTTTCTTAACACAAAGTGTACAAAAAGTCAGAATTTTGAAATTAAAATTATGTTTATTATCTCACAGATAAAAAATACCTACTATAATAATATTAAAAATGTTGGTATAGTGTTCATATTCATACGGCCGGTTTCTGAATTGAGAATTTGAAGTTGAGCATCCACTGAGTACACCAAATGCCAAAATTCATTCATTCAATTAGTTCGAATTACAGTCCTAGGTAGATCATAGCTAGAAACTAGATAGAACTTTTTTTCTGACAATATAATTCTTTTTTTTTTCTTACTATAATTTCTATGAACTTCCAGCTTTAGCTAAAAGTGCCGCCAATGACTACTCGTCCGTCTTGGAGTGGAATTTCGTCCGAATTATTCTAAGATTGTTTCGAAAATCCTTTATACTCATAGTGCAGCTATGCACAATGTGTATTACAGGTTGCCAATTATAAAATGGCGTTCCAAGAAAAACGTCAAAAACGAGATTTCAGAACAATAACTACTTCGATTTTTTGCCACACACTTATACTTGGCATGTTATACCTGTGGCCAAACGTCATAATCATATCATGTTATCTAAATACATTTCTAATCGGAGTGCATCCATTTGAAATGTCATGGACGGTATCCAAATCATACAGTAAATTTTATTTTTTGTATTTTTTAAAAAGAGGTATTGTCAATGGACGCCTATAGGCGTGGGTTCACATCAGTAATGTACAGCTGGGGAATCGAATTCACGGGCACAAAACCAACGAACGCTTCAAAAAAAATTATAATTTGTATGATGTTTTGGATAAACCCCAATTTTCTAACTTTTTATCAACCCACTGTCGAAAACTGGGTACATTAGCGTACACCCCGGGTACGTCCTTCATTCCACAACCGATACCCCACGAGACTAGTCCTGTTAGCTTGTAGCGATTGTCGCCGATAGGACACGCTAGTGGGGCGCCACCGTCGCCCTGGAAAAAAGTACAAAAAAATTACAACTATGGGACGTGTCTGCCTTTTATTTTCTAAAATAACATCAGCTATCTGCCACTGAAAGTCACGTTGAAATTGGTCCAGCCTTTCGAGATTAACCGGGATAAACACAGACAGACAATACTTTTTTGAGCGGAGTTTACGAAGCTCTTTCTTAGACGACTCGTGTATTTCGTTCGTTATCGAACTCCTAAACGACTGGACCGATCTTTTTGAAATTTGGCACAGTCATAGTGACCATCACCGTGAGTGCATATATCTGAATTCATAAAGATCGGTCCAGTCGTTTAGGAATTCGACCCGGATCGACAAACTCAGCTCAATTATTGCAACAGCAGAATGCATTGCATACCTAGTTTATTTCATGATTTTCATATTTATTATATGACTTTAACATGCGTTTAGTGAAAAGCTGTTAATTTGAAACTACAAACAGTTTCCTATGTATAATAAGATTACATTTATTTACAATAAGAATTACAATATACATAATTATATACTAAAAATATTTACATTGCAAAATATCGTTTAAAAAATCCTCCGCGTCATTGCCGACTGGGAAGGTTCCCAGAATGCTGGCTGTGTTGCCACGTTGGATAATATGTATTTACAAAAAAAATGCAAGTATATAAGTATTTAAATCAGTTTATCTAGTACTCATATCACAAGCTCTGCTTAGTTTGAGACTAGATGGCGTTGTGTGAATTTTCCTAACTTATTTAATTATAACTAGCAGATATATGCAGATTGTAAAATTTTTGACTCGAACCAGAAATCATTGAGTATAAGTAGGTATATAGTAAAACCGGGGATCAAACCAAACAGAAGTATCAGTCTCTCGCAGGTCGTACGTTCTACCGACTACGCCACCGCGACAGTCATTTAGCCAATCTAAAGTCTTACCTCACAAGTATCCTCTCCCTCCTTCCCTCCAGCACATATAAAGCTATCATGAAGTCTGAACTTGTAACCAAGTCGGGTCCTCCTCAACAGATTACTGCAGCGGGAGTAAGGTATTATGTTCAATTCCACTTTCTTAAGTATCACTGAGAAATGGCCTTTTGCACCTGGAAGGAGATATTTATTTATTTAATCTTTATTAATTACTAGCTTCGCCCGCTTGAAAAATATACACAAAAACCTTCCTTGAAAACCACTCTATCCATTGGTGAAAACTGCATCAAAATCCATAGCGTAGTTTCGAAGATCTAAGCATACATACAGAACGGGCGACTTTATTTTATAATATATAGTTTTGTTAATTTATTTAGAACAGCTTACAAGATATACCTACACCAAGACATTACATAATCTTCTTAAGTTTAAGTGCCACGTTTAGGTGCCACGGCATACATTGAGAAGCAAATTATAGACATAGATAAGTCAAAACAGAACGTTTAAGTAGGTACAATAGTTTGTGAGACAGTGAAAAACTAAATTATATTAGGTATGTGAGTAACTAGTAATTGTGGGATGGGTTCAGGATGAGGTATTTAAATTTAATCAACGTTTGTAGTAAAGTGATATGGAAAAAAACAGTAGGTAATCCATTATTTATATGTATACTTACTAACGCTAAAAGTTATCAGTTTACAAGAAGAACGCTTTACGACCTGAATGACTGTTGACTTTCTGCGTCATTAAACGTACACAATAGCCACAAAATAATACAATTTTAAAACAATGGGGTAAATAAATAAATAAATATGTTAACACAATCCACACAACGCCATTTAGTCTCAAACTAAGCAGAGCTTGTGATATGAGTACTAGATAAACTGATATAAATACTTATTAACATTTTATTTTTTTGTAAATACATACATATTATACATAGAAAACATCCAGACTTCGGTACAAACGTATGTGTCATCACACAAAGTTTGTCCCGACCGGGAAATGAACCCGATACTCCGGCGTTGAAAGCGGATACACTACCGACCACGCCACCGAAGCAGTCAAAGTTAAGGGTAAGATGTTGAATTTTTATATAATTGCACTAATTTCGCTAAATAGAAGACATTATAAACGTCGACATATGTTTCACCTACTCACGAGGCATTTTTCAAGACTGTCTCAAAGAGAACAGCGGTTCTCTTTGAGACAGTCTTGAAAAATACCATCATGGACTTTCGCCAGGTAACGCCTGATTCCATTCAATACAATTTTAGCCAAAACTTCTTCCGTTAAAAAATCGTTAACAAATAACAATTTAAACGTATTTTCTCCCGTTTGGTCAAGTTTCGACCTAAATCCGTCAGATATAACATAAAATCCATCAATTTTGCAACTGAATTTGGAAGTCTTCCAAAGGGATACCCTCAAGGCGACGTAAAAGCGTTATTTAGTTCATTTTCGGGTTTCAATTTATTTCAAAATTACAATATAGCTGCTACGTTTTATTAAATTCATTCGGCCATTTTGGACATAACCCATTATGTGTGCCCGGTGACGGCAAATTGTGTGGTGTGTAATTAGTTCATCAACGTGAGTCCAATACAATGACAACAAAGGAGAATGTTCAAAAGCCGTTTCTTTTTTAAAAACCTAAATAAAAGTGTAAGGCTACCTAAGTAAATTGATAAATCTTATAATATTTTTTTAACAATCTTTTAATTCACTCAACGAAATCGTATGTGGGGTTTAAACCTTGATAATAATTCGAGGTGTAATCGTTTTTAATTGTCTTCTTACTCAAATGCACTATGTCGGACCGGATGTCATGAATCAAATTCATAGACAAATATCATAAGAGTATCGGATCGAATGATATGAAGAGGGTGTGTAGTTCTTACTAAACTTTTTGAAAATATTATCGACATTTTGAAATTCTGTTTTTTTTTGTAAGAAAACTACAGATTTAAAGTAAACGTATGTTTTTTCATAAAGCAAATTGAATAACAGACTCAATCCAATTTTCGCTGACATACAAAATTCTTTGTTGCGAAATGGCGGTCTATTGCAAAATGAACAATCTCCTTTTGTGTATTCAACTACCCCTCTACACCTAGTATTGGCGGGATTGACGAAACCGCAGTAAAACACTTAAAACTCACCAAAAAGATTTTTCCCCCAGCCATTGGCGATACAATTCGTGTGACTGTCGAACACTTCGTCCTGTTCCGGCAGACAGATGGCGTTGATGTGCTCCGTGAACTGTAGAGGGCTAGCTAGACGTAGAAGAGCTATGTTGTTACTGTGATGACCTTGTTTATTGAATTCTAAAACAAATAAAAAGTTAAAACGTAAAATCACGTCCTTACGTCGGAAGAGGTAGACAGAAACGTTTATTATGCCCACAATTCAGCAGTAGGGCAGTGAGGTTATTGTTGAGGATGCAGTTGAGGATGACGGGCTTGGAGACGTTGATAGAAGACCTCTTAACACCCCAAAAGGTAGGTAGGTATATACTCAATTTTTTACCTGACTGCCTCAGCCTCGCGTTTTTATGTCTACTGACCTTATGTCTGAATAGTTTTGATATGAATAAAATCTCAAATATTTTTTTATATTTTTGGACATTCTAACATGACGTCATCTAGCCCAAATTAAGCTAATACGAGTATAAGCCAGTGTCAGGATCTAGACAACTGATAAACATACTTAAATATTTCTAAATACATACACATTATACATAGAAAATATCCAAACTCCAAAACACTTTGGCTCACAGAAATAATTTGATTCGAACCGCAATCGAAACTGGGACCTCAGGGACGGCAGTCGCATACTCATACCACCGAGCCAGTCGCTGCAAATGAAAGTTAGTTATCTTCTAAATGTCATAGGGTAGGCATATATAAGTTTAACAGATGTGCACTATTGAAGCGTTATTGTCATGCCTCAAACTGCCTGATGTATTGCCTGAAGAGGGATTCTAATTAGTGTGACAACACTCACCATTATGAATATAAATCTCTTTCACAATTCTCTCTTGATATTCGTAAATTTCATTATCTGTTTGTGTGTCCCACTCCCCGGCACGGATCTTGAGTACGCCTGGACTGGATCTGATAAAATAATACGGTACATTATATCATTAATAGAATAGGGGAGATGGTGACTACAACTAAACTAAACACGTCAAACTTTAACACAAAATCCGACTTCAAATTACTGAAATGGGACCAAATAATTATTGAAATGGGACTAATCCGGAAAGTAGAAAGTAGCTTTCAATTAGAAAAAAAATTCAAAATCGGTTTCCCCAGTCGAAACTTAAAAAAAATTGTCGAAAAGAACCTACTCCTTTTTTCGAGGTCGGTTACTAAATGAATTAAAATACCTTCCTACTTATTAAATTTAAAAATATCCAAAATATTAATGAAAACCTACCGATCATTCGAGTTCGATTATTGCTGATCGCGTGCCTGGTGGCTTTTTAGGTTACCTCTGGCGCTCCGCAAATATCCGGTTCCAGACGCTCTCATACCGAACAACGTGTCTTGTCCTGCACCTGGAGCTAGTTAGGAATAACTAGTTCTTCTGTGCAGGACTATCAACTAATCAAGCATTACCTTGACATTGGCGAAATCATCGACGAACATCGATGGGGCCACGTTTTTAAAAAAAGAAGAAGGCTCATCATGTTTTCAGAAAGATTTCATTTGACAGTCATCTCATAGCGAGTATTTTTCTTAAAAGTTCCATTAGTCTTGTCTTGTGTTAATAGTCCCATGGCACAAAATTCCATGTGGAAAATGCCCTTGGAACTAATGAGAGAAACAGTCTTACTAGTTCCATTAATAAGACCAGTTGAACTACGTAGTAAAGAAAGTTTTTTTTATTAGTTCCATGGCTTTTGCTATTGAAACTAGTGAGATATTTTTACATGACACAACAAAATTCCATGTAAGGAAGATCCCTGGAACTAATGAGAAAAACAGTCTTACTAGTTTATTTATTTATGAAAGAAACTTACAGTGGGTACTAAATCGCTTGCATGCTATGCTAATTTTTACATCCTACCTACCACCTACACCTACTGCAATGTCAATTTCATTTTCAATTTTCACTCGATTTCATACAATTCATTATCAAAGCCTTTATTGAATTACCAATACAATTTTATAGTGTCAGTAAATACTTATAGTATATATAAGTATTTCAAAAATGATCATAGTTCCATTAACCCGTGCAACTAGGGAATATCTAAAGTAAGTTTTTTAATAGTTCCATAGCTCTTGTTATTGGAACTAGTGAGCTTATTTTTCTCATTAGCTCCATGGGAGAAAATTTCATCTAGAAAAAGTCACTCGAACTAATGGGAAAAACTGTTTTACTAGTTCCATTAATAAGACCGAACTGGAACTACGGAAAGAAACCTCAAGTAGTTCCATGGCACAAAATTAAAATAAAACATTTTTTTAAATAAATATTTTGGACATTCTCACACAACGTCATCTATAGTCCGGTCAATTTAGACCAAAAAATGAGAGTGAAGGTGCATAAAGTCCCAGCAAGCTGAAAATCAGTAAAATTGTTCAGTACATAATTATAAATAAAATTTAAAAGTTCCCCATCATTCCCGTGTGTGGAAAAAAATTTATTCGAGGTCAAAGGTCCAAAAAAATAACTTTTTCGAAAACGGTAAGTTTTATCATAAAAGTACCCTTAACAAAAATTGTAGATCTTAAAATTATCTATAAAAATGGCTTAAAATTATCTATAAAAAGGGCTATCCATAGAGGGGTCAACCATCATTGTAGCATAAGCGGTTCTCGAGAGCTAAGGGGGACATTCCCCATATCTATTTGGCCTATAACTTTGGACCCCTTAGGGCTAGGTCAAATTTTCTATTTTTGGCTTGCCTCCAGATCAAGGGCTATCCATAGAGGGGTCCACCATCATTGTAGCATAAGCAGTTCTCGAGAGCTAAGGGGGACATTCCCCATATCTATTTGGCCTAGAACTTTAAACCCCTTAGGGCTAGGTCAAATTTTCTATTTTTGGCTTGCCTCTAGATCGAGGGCTATCCATAGAGGGGTCCACCATCATTGTAGCATAAGCAGTTCTCGAGAGCTAAGGGGGACATTCCCCATATCTATTTGGCCTATAACTTTGGACCCCTTAGGGCTAGGTCAAATTTTCTATTTTTGGCTCGCCTCCAGATCGAGGGCTATCCATAGAGGGCTCCACCATCATTGTAGCATAAGCAGTTCTCGAGAGCTAAGGGGGACATTCCCCATATCTATTTGGCCTATAACTTTGGACCCCTTAGGGCTAGGTCAAATTTTCTATTTTTGGCTTGCCTCTAGATCGAGGGCTATCCATAGAGGGGTCCACCATCATTGTAGCATAAGCAGTTCTCGAGAGCTAAGGAGGACATTCCCCATATCTATTTGGCCTATAACTTTGGACCCCTTAGGGCTAGGTCAAATTTTCTATTTTTGGCTTGCCTCTAGATCGAGGGCTATCACATAGAGGGGTCAACCATCATTGTAGCATAAGCAGTTCTCGAGAGCTAAGGGGGACATTCCCCATATCTATTTGGCCTATAACTTTGGACCCCTTAGGGCTAGGTCAAATTTTCTATTTTTGGCTTGCCTCTAGATCGAGGGCTATCCATAGAGGGGTCCACCATCATTGTAGCATAAGCAGTTCTCGAGAGCTAAGGGGGACATTCCCCATATATATTTGGCCTATAACTTTGGACCCCTTAGGGCTAGGTCAAATTTTCTATTTTTGGCTTGCCTCTAGATCGAGGGCTATCCATAGAGGGGTCCACCATCATTGTAGCATAAGCAGTTCTCGAGAGCTAAGGGGGACATTCCCCATATCTATTTGGCCTATAACTTTGGACCCCTTAGGGCTAGGTCAAATTTTCCATTTTTGGCTTGCCTCTAGATCGAGGGCTATCCATAGAGGGGTCCACCATCATTGTAGCATAAGCAGTTCTCGAGAGCTAAGGGGGACATTCCCCATATCTATTTGGCCTATAACTTTGGACCCCTGAGGGCTAGGTCAAATTTTCTATTTTTGGCTTGCCTCTAGATCGAGGGCTATCCATAGAGGGATCCACCATCATTGTAGCATAAGCAGTTCTCGAGAGCTAAGGGGGGGACAAAAATTACATTTCCCATTTTTATATATAGATATCTCAGAAACGGTGGCTCGTAGGAAACAAAGTAGTGAAACATTTTTATAGAAAATTTTAAGATCTACAATTTTTGTTAATGTACTTTTATGTTAAAACTTACCGTTTTGCTGAAAATGGCGAAAAAGTCATTTTTTGGACCTTTGACCTCGAATAAAAAATTTTCCACACACGGGAATGATGGGGAACTGTTAAATTTTATTTATAATTATGTTCTGAACAATTTTACTGATTTTCAGCTTGCTGGGACTTTATGCACCTTCGAATGTCTAAATTGACCGGACTACTAGCCCAAACTAAGCTATAAGCTTGTGCTATGGGATCTAGACAACGGAAAAACATACTTATATATTTCTAAATACATACATAATATACATAGAAAACACCCAAACTCCGAAACGAACATTTGTGGATCACACAAATATTTGATTCGACCCGGGAATCGAACCCGAGACTCCAGAGTCGAAAGCCGATGCACTACCGACCACAACAACTGAAGCAGTCATGGTATAGATGGTATGGCATATCATGGTCCTGTAAATTGTTATTACGGGAAAATAGGCGTGATTATAGAATACTTACTTGACAGCGACATGGGCAGCGGTCAACACAACCTCTGGGTTAATCAAGGTTCCGACTCCAAGGTAGTCCTGGGTTCTGGAGTCAAGTAAAACGACCACCCATGGAAATTCTCCAAATTGAGAATTCGCATACTGAAATTGTTAAAAATGTATAGGTAGATATTTATTAACATACAAAAAAGAACATTAACGTTATTTCCTAGGTTGTTTCTTTGAGCTAAACTAAAAGTAACCAGCCTTCTGGTCTTGGGGAGAGTCGATCATGAGTTTTGAGATGGTTTTAAAAAGTTCTCGAGCGCTTGGACCCCAAGGTCCAAGGCTCTCTACCCCAAACGTCTCAAATATGTAGTCTCCAGGTAAATTTGAGTATTTGCGCCGTTTGAGGCTTTCCGCGTATTTTTATTTATTTAGGAATCATACAGTTATTTAGTTACATTCACTTTTATGTAACATGGGCGTACTTAAAAATCATAAGTTCTATTCTATTTTCATAGTCAATTGCTTAGTATATTGGTGGGTGATAATTATACAATATGAATAGCTGTAAAAGTCGTTAAACACACAATCAGTGACAAGAAACAACTACCTAGGTACTTTACAAAACATATTTCTGATTTCAAAAGTTACAAAGCAAAATTAAGATAAAAACAGAGCATTTAATGCATTCTGAAAAACTAGGAAACTATTACTAAACAAATCTAGCTGTTGAAAATCTTTATTATAATAAAATTATTAACACTACGTCTAAAGAAGCTGTTGCTAGTATAATTTTTTGTGTACAATGGGACAGAAAATAGGATTCGTAAACGGGAGCCGGGCTTAGGTAAGTACTCTAAGGTTTATTTTTTCTAGAATGTGATTCTTATGATTTTAATTAAGAAAAAAAAAATTAAAAAAAACAGGCGAATTGAGAACCTTTTTGGAAATCAGTTGAAAATTAAAACATATACTTACAGTGAAGGTAGCACCTAATCCATTTGGATTCCTATAGCCGCATCCCTTAACCTTGCTCGGGTCTGGCTGTGGCTTTAGTCTCGTGGACACTACCTCCGTGGAGATGGTACAGCAGACTTCTACTGACTCCTGGCATGGCCTTTCATCGTCATCCCCGAATCTTTAAAGTTAAAGAATTATCGGAATAGGTACTATTGCAAGCGCCATACCTCGAACCACCACACTCCACTCAACAACGTTAGGTTAACAGTAAAAGCCCGATAATTCTAATAGTTTTTAGGCTTGGTCCATGCCTGGTCACGTAGTACCCTCGCCCTCTTGTTGAGCGAAGCGAGCCGAAGGCGAGCGGAGCTCTCAACGGGTGACTCAAATTATTTTTGTTACGATTTATGTTAAATTGTTTCTCGGCGAATACTCGGCCGATTTCGGATTTTCTTGCACTCATCAAAAGCTTACAAAATTACCCAGGTTCTTACGAAGCCAGAATTTTGAATTTAAACTCGCTTCGCTCAAATATATGCTGCAGCGTAGCGGTACATTTCGCGACTGCGGCGACCTATAGTTATCCTTTACTGTTAACCAGGGTTCGTCCCGTGTTTGGGTAGGGGGGCGGACATTTGTCAAATATTTAGTCACATTATACATAACGCATATCTTCACGCGTGGTGTATTAGTTGCAGCATCTTACTGGATATGTTGTGTGTATTATACTATGAATGTAGTTACTGATGACTGGAAAACAGTGGCCGGGATTTATTGACAGGTTTCTTTTCTCTTTGGCTCCACCCATTGCTTTGCGAATCTAGCTTTAAATGTAAATTCTATGTGCTGACGTTAATAAGTGTTATTTTATAACCTATATTAATAAATATTTTTGAGGTTTGAGTTTGGTGACGTAGTTCAAGTCTCGGAACCCTTATAGTTACGTCATGTCCGTCCGTTCTCGGCTTTACTTCCAAGAGAGTGTCCGCACCGAAGTGCTAGTAAATTCCAAAATCTTTATCTTTATCTGTACCACACACAAAGCTTTATACTAGTCAGGAAGCCAGACATACATCACGTCTACGGTCATCGTACGTAATACGTCACGTCGTCAAGGGGTTGGCAGAGGTGTACCTTACACCCACACTATGTTAGTTACTATTACCTACTAGCGAATACCTCGCTGGAACGCGGGCGGTTACATCGAAATAATAAAGACGGAGCTGGCGGAATCTTAACCTAACCCTACCTAACCTTAGCTAAAAAAAAATAAAAAAAACACTTTCAACAATGGCGCGAGCCAAGAATTAACTTTCAAATACTGCATTTAAAAATTTAAATATCGCGCGTGTGGCAACAATCTATTTTTTTAGCACTGTCAAAGGCATGTTTCTTAAATGCGTAATAGCTCAAAAACTATACAGCAAACCACAGGCTTATGTTATATCTTTATGCCAAATTTCAAGTTGATAGGTTAAGAGATGCGCCCGCTATCGTGTCGCATACATTCTTGATTGAGCCCATCGTTGTGAAGACTCCGCAAGCTCCGTCTTATGTTCTATTACTTATTATGTCACAGGATATAAAAGCTCGAATGTTAGCCTGTATAGGTATACAGGCTTGCAGATTACAATTACCTATCTCAGACACTAAATTATCGTACTTAATAGCACTACATACCTAATTCAAATTATAATAAAACTTTCAATAGAGCGAGAGCTGGTAGATATTTTAAGGGAGATGTTTGAAATTTTAAAGTTTGTCGCAGGAAGTAGGGGGCCCCTAACCATCGCGGGGCCCTGGGCAAGTGCCTATTGTGCTCAATGGGAAAGATGGACCTGAACACTGTTGGTTTAAAACCGTGGAGCCAGCAAATAAGCTGCTTTAGACAGCCGCTTCAAACCGTGTATTTCTCCCTTCAAGGCTGGAATTTAAATTCAAGGTTAGAGAGGTTACTCTTACCTAACATCCAGTTCACCATAGCCGGTAACGTCGGCATTATTAACATTTATCGCGAAATTATTTGCGTCGCAAAAGTAGAACGGAACGCATTGACAGTTCTGAGGATTCGACTGTGCAAGTGGACCAACAGGGTCTGTAGGAGTTGCAGAAATCTGAAAGTTTAAGAACAAGATAATTTTCTTTGTACTCGACGACGACGACGCTGAGCTGAAGCCATTGAACTTGTAACAGGGTCGAAACGTCGCCTAGGTAAAAAAGACCGGTTGTCTTAAGTTTATAAGGATCTATTGTACAAAATATACATAATTATATACTAAAAATATTTACATTACAAAATATCGTTTAAAAAATCCTCCGCGTCATTGCCGACTGGGAAGGTTCCCAGAATGCTGGCTGTGTTGCCACGTTGGATGGCGATACTTATTCTTTGGGCCAGAAAATAGCCAGCCTTCTGGTCCTGAGAAGCATCGATTAGGCGTTTAGCAATGTCTCTACAAAGACGGCGAGCACTCGGACCCCATGACCCCAGTGTCTCAACCCCAAACGGCTCAAATATGTAAACCTGCTAGGTTAGCATATTTACGCCGTTTGAGGTCTTCAGCCGATGCAGCAGCAGCGCCGGCACATCCGGATGTGCTTGGAAGGTGTGAAGGTGCTAAGGTGTCAACGCATGTAGCGTCCCACACCAAAGGCCTTCCCATCTTCCACGGTAGCAACGACATACCGTCCGGTCTCTTTCCATCGCTTCGTGCTAAACCATTTGGTTCACGTACGGCCGGAAGACCTGCAGTGGAAAGAGCCCTACGAATTATGTCGTTTAGAATAGCGTGCCGAGGTATACGACCTGCGCTTCTGCTACAAGAAAGACCATGGTTTCCCAGATTATCGGCGGCTATACTCCACAGGTGCAATGATGCGGGGATGCACAAGGATCTATTTATATTATATGTGAAACAGTCGAAGATATGTACCATATTCTTATTCAATGGTCAAATACGAGCAATAGAGATGAAAGGCAATCATTGAGTGCTAAATATAAATTAAACACCTATGATGTTGGTCAAAATTTAGGACTGTTGACTTCTCCTTCGTCAGAAAAAGCAGATCTATTGTGGCAATTATTTAACCCTTAATGATTCCTGTATATTAAATATGTAAATGGCTGGCATGCCCATTATGGACAAAGCCTCGAGAAAAATATAAAAAAAACGTTTCACCTTATTATTTGACTTTTGACATAGCACTCAGATAATAGAAGTGATTGATGCAGAAGTGCAGTGACAGGATCGTATTATTCATAATCATATTGCCATTATGTGTGTTGAGAAGCGAGCGGCTGTCATGGTCTGCACATGTTATGAGAAGAGAGGAAAGCAATGTCGTTAAAAAGGTGCAAAGTATAACTGTAGAGGGCTTAAGAAGTAGAGGTAGGCCAAAGAAAATATGGATGGAATGTCTGAAAGAGGATATAACAACGAGAGGCGTGACTGAAGAGATGACGTCTGACAGGGGTGTGTGGTGGAGAAAGACTTTTTGCGCCGACCCCAAATAATTGGGATAAGGGCAGGTATGATATTAATGTAACTTTCACCGATCCTATTAAAGTGAACATTTCAAATTGGACCATATGTTTGATGCTGACCATACTATTACTTACAAAAAATTAATAACATACCCACCGTATCCCGCGTTTCTCCAACGTCTCGATTAGGTTCGGCTCCAAATATTAGAAGGAGCACTTGAGGGTCGACGGTCGTCTGAGCGCTGACCAGCGAACACAGGATACTCAGTAGGAAATACTTCATTGTGCTATAGATAATATATATTATATTACATAAGTATACCTCGTGTCACGTAAAAATAACGCTGACTTTCAAGCTGCGCAGTAGTATTCGGTCTACAAGCGGTCGCCCGCGACTTCGTCCGTGTGGTAATTTGGAATTTTTCCCGTTCCCATCGCGTCACCCGTAACAACATCTAGCTTCGCAAATATTTTTTTTAGAATAAATTTCAATTCCATAAAATTTTTTTTGGATTGTATTCTTATATCTGTGATTATAGTGAGTTAACCTTAATAGATAGATGTATGCTACCGCGGACATTTTTTAGAACTATTAAAGACAAACAATTCTTTAGTACATCATTTATGTTAAAATTTTCATTAACCATTTGATCAGCGCACGCAACGGCACTTCTCAGAAGAAATAAACTTTCCCCGTTTTTGAAACATATTTCACTGTTGCTCCGCTGCCATTGATCATAGCGTGATGTTATAACCTATAGCCTTCCTCGATAAATGCACTTCTCAACTCAAAAATAATTTTAGAAATCGAACCAGTACTTCCTGAGATTAGAGCGTTCAAACAAACAAACTCTTCAGCTTTATAAAATGTATAGAAGTAAGAGCGAGAGTACCGATGCGCAAACACATCCCTCCCACTCTCGCCCGGGGTTATTTTTACGTGAACTACACCTACAGCTTGTCAAGAGTAAGTTGGTGTGTGGCAAAAATTGGAACTAATTTATAATTGTATGTAAATATTGTTCTGAAATCTCGTTTTTGACGTTATCCAATGTAATGTGGCGCCACTATGGGATCGCCAACTTATACTTTGCAACCTATACATATAGTCACAGAGAAAAAAATAGGTACTACAGTACATGTACTATAGGATTCTTTTATCTGCGACTTGGAAAGAAAGAAAAGAAATGGGGCCGTACTTGGGCTCGTTTACATTGTACCATAACTCGTTCGTTACGAGGCATACGAGCGTAACGACCAATGTTACCCGCATGCGGGCGCTATGGCATGCGTTTCAGAAATGTCTCGCACGCCGCATGCGGATGTCATTTTAACGACCAATGAAAATGAACCCTTACAACTCATATTACTACGGTTATTTTCCTAGTTGATCGAGTAATACAAATATATGCAGAAGCTCACGAAAACAGACTTCATAACCATGTGAATGTTGAGGCGATCCAGCTTCTTGACATCACTAATATAGTAAGAAGACGGAAACGAACGAAACTGTTCGAGTTAGTGTAGTGTTTTTAGTGACAAATAAATAAATGTAGTGATAAGTGCTGCGTGCAAAGAACACATGAACAAAGTGTCTTCGCCTTAATAAAAAAATTGAGTAAGTGTCAATGGACGCATGCGTTAAGCCTCGTCCCCACTAGGAACATTGTCGAGCGACATTTGCCCCCGGAGACATCGGGCGATGTTGGACGACATCACCGCGACATTGTCGAACTTGTTCCTTGTCGCACAGTCGATGAAGAGTAGTGACAGAGTGTGGACATGCGTGCAACCTGCGACAATGTGGTCGGACGACGTAGTGCTGAGACTTATTGAACTATATCGCTCCTATGAGTATTTGTGGGATGCAAAGAATAATCATTATAAAAAATTAAATAAGAAGCAGGACGCGTGGGAAGAATATAGTTCTCTGTTTAGATATTGATGGGCATATTTTACACAAGAGTATTTCAAAGTCTGTTGATGACATCCGAGTGAAATTATGAAATGAGCCGTCTAGAACACTAAGATCATTAAAAACACTTGTTTTGTTTCGCAAGTACTGTTAATCCACCATCTTCTCTTTTTTTTTTGTTCTTGTTGCATTCATAATTATATAAGCCGCACTGTACAACACTACCTCTTCCGGAGACATGATAGGTTCGACTGAACTGATGTGGAAGGAGACAAGATATCGGGCGACGTGTGGCGATGTAGGGCGACATCGCTCGATGTCTCCGGGGACACATGTCGCTCGACAAATGTTCCTAGTGGGGACGAGGCTTTATGTTTACATAGTAAATTAGATGAAATGTATTTACTTATTAGTCAACTTGGCTAGATTGTAATATAAATAAAGTAATACGGTAGGTACTTTATTAGTAAAAAAAATTAATTCCTAACATTCAACTTAAAATGTTGTGTAGATAACGATGTTTTGATTGACACAACATCTTGTGTACATACATTGAGGTTACAATAGGTTGTTATAATTTGCCAGACACGATAATTTAGTGACTTACATTTTTATTGTGGACTAAGTGTTGCCTGCAGCTCCGCCTGTGTGTTACTTTAGATCAGGGGTTCCCAAACTTATTTTGTCTAGTGCCCACTTTGATAATACATTATTTTTTAGCGCCCCCATTTTTTTACCTACTTAAAAACCACTATAACTTCAAATGAAGAGTGCGCCCTGGTAAGCGCTGGCGTCCACTAGCGACACCGACGATTTTTATTAATCTTGGTGAATACAAGATATTTTTGAAAAAAAAATCTCTTTAAGAATACTAGACGCAGGAATTTGCAATTTTTTGAGATGTATGTTGTGTATTTTATACCAAACTTTTGATTATTGTCTAAAGTGTTTTCTAGTTCTCTAGGTCTTACCGCCCCTCTTTAGGCCTGCAGTGCCCACAAGGGGGCGTTATCGCCCACTTTAGGGAACGCTGCTTTAGATCGACAAAACTTTTTTATTTATGAACCTATTGAAATAAAACATACCTTAAATGTTAAGTTGAATAAACCACAACGCATTACTGAAAACCGCATTCAAATCGGTTCAGCCGTTTCTGAGATTAGCGTGTTCAAACATTCAGACATAACATAACATAATTCTAAAAACCATTATTTTGGGTTCTATTGCGTTCATAAGTATTATCTTCGATGTACAGACATCGACCACTTACAATTTTATTATATGTATTGATAGGCTCTCAGTGGCTTTAGGTTACAGAGTGAAAGTACCTACTTAAACTTTCACGCTAAAATCTGTGCCAAATTACAGTGATTGTCGGCCGGTTTCTAAATTGAGAATTTGAAGTGAAGCATCAGTTGAGCACGTCAAATGTCAAAATTTGTTCATGAATTTTGACTCAGTGTATGCTCAACTTCAAATTCTCAATTCAGAAGAATCAAAGATACAATTTTTTTATTCAGTTTAGGCACTTAAAGAGCACATTATGAATGTCAAAATTTTACAATTTTATGTCAAGCGATAATATAAAATTACTACATTAAGTAAGTACATAAATAACTATTTGAAAATGATTCTTTCGCTGGTAAGTTGGTTCTCCTGAGAAGATACCAGCAAGAAACTCAGGTTCATTTTCTTTTTTAATATAGTTTTGTTTACATTGTGTTACAATTTTTATTGTGCGAGAAACCGGCAGTGTGTTGTGTAATGGAGAAAGAAAGAAATTGTGACATTTCAACTTTCACATGTCACACATTATCGCGGTTCTGCCTGCGTGATATTAATTTCTAACTTCCACGGGGGCACAATGACACTACCGGGAAAATAAGTAATCTATGTCACTCGGGGATAATATAGCTACATATTAGTGAAAGAATTTTCAAAATCGGTTCAGTAGTTACGGGGTCTTCTCAGTGTAAACAAACTAACAATCCAATCTTTCCTCTTTATAATAGTATCTATCTATCTTTATCTATCTATCTATCTATATATATATATAGAAATGGGGAATGTCCCCTCTTAGCTCTCGAGAACTGCTTATGCTCCAATGATAGTTGACCCCTCTATGGATAGCCCTCGATCTGGAGGCAAGACGAAAAATTGAAGGTGTGCTGCTTAATAAAATTATATAGGTACATATAGGCATTTACGTATTATAAACGTAGTTTAAATAAGTAAAGGGATAAATACACGTTTGCAAACGCGATTTTAAACCGTGTATACCCTTTAATGTACCAAAAAAAATAAGTAGGTAAGGTTTAATTCCGCGAAATCGCGGCCGCTCCTATTTCAATTGCTGCGGGCGTCTCTGGTACGCACCAGAAGACATTTCCAGTGGCGGCCGGCGGACTTTGGCCACCAGTGTGGCCTCTTCGGAAAGTTTAATAACCTGAACAAAGTGTACCTACATGAGACACATCTCTGCAGTACCTATAATACTCATACATAATACATACCTACCTACCTTTCTCCTAGGCCTCTTGAAAGAAGGCTTGAGAAGGCAATAGGTAAACAAATATAAAAAATAAGTAATGGCCAGGTAATAGCATGAATAGCAATATAAATAATGATTAATAAATAATACGAATAGATAAGTGTGTAGCGTCATCATAAAGAATAAATAAAACGTACATATTAAGTTAAGATACTTATAACAAGCTTATTACCTTTTTTTTAAAACACGTTCTTTGTTTTGACACACCACAGATTAAATACTCCACTATGCTTTTTTAAATAACTTTTTAAACATGAACTCGCGATGACATTAGCGCGCGAACTGATATTGACAAAATGCTTTGTTCAAACCGGAAAATACATGTTACGTCATTTTCGGAATAAACTAGTTTTTAATTGATGTATTTTTATGCTAATGCCCGCAGCACAGAATAGGGAATATTACTTACATACCGCAGCTTAGCTCTTCATTAAAGTTCATTTTGAATTGTCATTTATTTATTACATTCCATAACTAAACTAAGTGGGCGCTTTTTTTTTTTATTCCGCGTCGTTGGGGTTGGGTTTTATCCCGCGTCGGTGAGTGATGCTGGTTTTGGGGCAAAGGCCCCGCAGCACGCAACCCTTCTAGCCTGCTTCTGTAAGGACGGCGGGTGGCTATCCCGGCGTCCTCAGGCCCCGATCATGGAGGTCGATGGTCCTGGGCGTAGATGAGTCTGCGGCGCCATGGCCGCTGACTGCGAAACTCAGCGGGGAGGGTACGCTCCCTCTCCCTCTCGGCCGCCTCCTTCGCGAGCATGACTTGCTCGCAGAAGGACACGGCCGCGTTCCACCTACTCGCACTGGAGACCATGGCTTAGAGCACGGTTTCCAGCGAGAGGATATCCACGCCCAGCCCCACTACGAGGTCCCGGCGCTGACTCGTCCACGCTGAGCACTCCACCAACTTGTGGAGTGCGGTGTCGTCGTCGGAAACCTCGCAGTGTTGACACCGGGGTGTCTCCTCACGATGAATGCGAAACAGATAGCTACCGAAACATCCATGCCCGGTAACGATCAGCGTCGCACGATACGTGAGGTCACCATGCCGCCTCTGCAGCCACTCCATGATCGGTCTCACCGCCGCGATGACGGTGGTTCCCCACTTTGGTTGCTCAAGTCGCACCCTCTGGTCCTCGATTTCTCGAGACGCAAGCCTGCGGTCCCTCTCCAGCGCCTACTTGTGCCATTGAAACAATGACGCAAGGGCTCTCGCTTCCAGGTCCCATGGAGGGGTCCCGGCTACGAGACATGCAGGCTTTCCGGAGATCGTGCGGTACCCCCGTAATGTTTTGACGGCCAAGGTTCGCAGTGGTCTGTTCAACAGAGGTCGCGTTCACCGTGACCGCCAATCTATCTGCCCATACGGGAGCCCCGTATAAGGCCATACTCCGCACGATCCCCAGGTACAGTCTCCTGCAGGAGGCGTTGGGTCCCTTTAGGATGGGCATGAGTCGCGAAAGCGCGACTGATGCCCCCGTCACTTTGGGGACCAATCTTCGGAAATGTGGGGTACTTCATCGAGGGCTTGATGCCGATGCTAACGCCTCCAACTAAGTGGGTGCCGAGGTAGATTTGGTAGGTTGTACGGGTAATCTGTGGATTTACTGAACTGATTTTGTAAATTATTTTACTACTATTTTTACCCAATATTTATTTATTTCAATAAATTTACAATCAAAGAATCAAGAATCAAAGAATCAATTTCATTTATTCAGTTTAGGCACATAAAGAGCACATATGAATGTCAAAATTTTACAATTTTATGTCAAGCACTATTATAAAAATACTAAATTAATTACATAAATAACCATTTGAAAATGATTCTTTCGCTGGTTCGGTAAGTCGGTTCTCCTGAGAAGATACCAGCAAGAAACTCAGGTAGATTATCCATTTTCTTTTTAATAATGTTTTGTTTACATTGTGTTACAATTTGTATTGTAGGAGTGGCTAACAACAGCAGATTAGGGTGACCATGCATTTTTATCATTAAGATATTCGTCTACATTATAATAGCCTTTCTTCATCAAACGTTTTTTCACTACTATTTTAAACTTATTAAGAGGCATGTCAACCAGATCCTGCGGAATTTTATTAAATATTTTTATACATTTGCCTACAAACGAATTACCAACTTTATGAAGTCTAATTTTTGTCATTGCCAGTTTATTTTTATTTCTTGTATTATAATTATGGTTGTCGGATCTTTTTTTGAAGAGTTCTATGTTCTTTCGTACATACACGATGTTGTCGTAAACATATTGAGAAGCAACGGTTAAAATATTAATTTCTTTAAATAGTTCCTTCAGCGAGTCACGGAGTCCGAGTCTATAGATTGCTCGTATAGCTCGTTTCTGTAATATGAATATTGTCTCAATATCGGCAGCTGATAGTAGACAGCTTCATCAGTCAGTGACCTTATCTTTCTAACCGCATAGGCAGCCGAACTAAGTCTTCCTGCCAAGGCTGTGATATGAGAACCCCATTGCAGTTTACTATCTAAAGTTATTCCAAGAAAAACTGTGGTATTGACTATTTGAACTAATTCATTATTCATAGTAATATGAGTATCCACCTGTCTAACATTGGGCATAGTAAATTTTACACATTTTGTTTTCTTCGCATTGAGCAGCAAGTTGTTACTTGTGAACCAATGCAGTATTTCCGAAAGGGTATTATTTACATCGTCAAGTACTACTTTTCGTCTATCACTTTTAAAAATTAAAGATGTGTCATCAGCAAATATATATATACTATTTCACAAAGATTTTTAGTGAAGTAAGGTAGATCATTTACGTATATTAAGAATAAAAGGGGTCCTAATATCGAGCCCTGGGGTACTCCCATGACTAATGAGGCGCCAGAAGAGTCGGTGCCATTAACGTTAACTTTTTGTACTCTATCAGTGAGGTAAGACTCCAGTAAGCCAAGTGAGCTGTGCGAAACACCATAATACCCTAATTTTAGTAACAAAGTCTCATGATCAACACAATCAAAAGCTTTTGATAGATCACAAAAGATACCAATGGCATACCGCTTTTCCTCCCATGCATCAAATATATGTTTCACAAGTGCAACTCCTGCATCCGTTGTGTTTCTGCCTTTAGTAAAACCAAACTGTTTGCTATGAAGTAACTTATTTTCTGTAAAATGTGAAAGCAATTGATTAAATATTATTTTTTCAAAAATTTTACTTAGTGTTGGGAGTATGGAGATAGGTCGAAAATTTGAAGGATCACTTTTGTCTCCTGCTTTGAATAAAGGAATGATTTTACTGTACTTCATAAGATTAGGAAACTGATTTTCATCTATACATTTATTGAATATGAATGCAAGGTAAGGCGCAATAGCGGGAATTATTGATTTTATTATATTGGTTGAAATGCCCCAAAGATCCTCAGTATTTTTTATATTCAGTTGTTTAAAAGTTTTAAGTATAGTGACAGAGTCAATATACTGAAAATCAAAGTTAACTCTACATTTATCAACACTAGATTTGAGAAGAGAATTGGCTACGTTTTTTGAAGAATTTAACTTATTTGTCGTTATAATTGGAACATTTGTGAAAAAAGATTCAAATGCATTGGCCACTGCAGAATCAGTTTTAATATGTTTATAATCTATTTTTAACTCGAAGGATCGATCACGTGACCTTGCTTTACAGGATTCTTTGTTAATAATATTCCATGTTGCCTTAGTTTTATTACCGGATTTTTCAATTTTAGCCCCGTATATAATTAGATTTGGCTATTGAATAAACTTTTTTGAACAGTTTGGAGTACTTTTTAATCCGTTCAATTACTTGTGGCTCATTAGTAGATGCCTTTGTCTCGTATAATTCATACAATTTTTTTCTACTTTTATAGATTCCAGGCGTAGCCCAATCACTACAATAGGTACACAAGAAATAAAATTAACAGTAGAAGAAAATACTATTTACACTTACTATACACACTAAAATCTACACTAGATACAGTCGTCAAAGGACTCCTCCGGATCGTCGCCGAGTAAGCAGTGTTTCCAGAAGGCTAGCAGCATTACCACGTTGTATGACATAAGTATACTCGTAATACGATAGCTGTACATAATGTTACTTTTTGTCCTGGTAAAATATAATTTTGAACCGTCTTCCAAAATAGGAGTATAATGTAGGTTCTCAATTTATGTATGTTTGTTTTATTTTGTTTATTATATTTGCTACTGCTTCCCGAGTGGTCCCATGCCGACGATCATTTCGTCCCATTTCGGTAATTTGAGGTCGGTTTTTGAGTCAATGTTTGACGTGTATTTTTTTTCTAGTTCCCAAAGTTATAAGCCCAAGTCCTTATAATATAAGTCCATCAGCTATCTGTCAGTGAAAGTTATATAAACAAGGATCGCTGTTCTCTCTGAGACAGTCTTGATAATGCTTCGTTTAGAGGCGAAACAATTGTCGACGTTTTGTTGTCTTTTTATCCTGCGAAAAATAGTGCTATTAAGAAATTTAAAATAAGTTTAAAACTTTTTTTTTTTAATATTTTACTTACCATTGCTTTGTCATGGATTTTCGCCGAGTAACGCCTGGTTCCATCCAATATTTATAAACAATTCAATTCATTCATTAATTCAACTTGATACTAAGGTATGTTTTTAATTCAAATATTCGATACACACACCACCAAATTATATGCCTTTATCTTCGAAGACGTAGACAGGAGCTGTTTACTTCCACATTTCGTCGGAAAGTCATACAATGTATGACTTTCTTTTTATTCCGCTACCTGGTTTGGTACCTTGGGAATCTATATTTGCCAGAAAGCGTAAGTCAGTAGGTGCCCTTTAACACCCTTATAAATGCTCCTTACACGCGTACTTAGTTATTTGCGAACAATTACGAGTAAAACAGGATTATAACAATGTTCTCTCTCTGTCTGTTATCTATCTATCTCTCGACGTTAAAATTAAAGAATTTTCCTTATACAAGTTATTAAATGTATACAAGTTTAACTTGCTGTGTATGAAGCTAAGTACCTACATGGCCACTGATATTTATTATACAAGGCAGTCTTTGGCTGAATCTTGGAGTGTGAAGGTTATCTGAAAAAAAAAGTTGCACGCGTTGATGTTCAAAATAGGTAGGTACCTACTTAATATTTTTACCTAAATTTTAGTTTTATTTTCTTAATTGACGGCGCCAACGAGCGATGTGTCTACTTTTGGGACCATTTTACGCCTGTACCTTTCTGATTTCCGGGCTAGCGGCCATATTTTTGTCCGATCTCTACGAAAACTTTTTTGATTTAAGAGTTCAATAAAGTTCTAATAAAGTTTAATGTTCTCTAGGTATACTTTCTACCTTAAGAGCCGACCACTTGAACCTACACAGGAATTTATTGGTGCACCTATTGGGGACCCTTGTTGCTCTAACGTTGAACCAGTCGGCCGGACGAGGAACAAAATCTTAAAGTCCCCTTTCAATGTCACCTTCAAGCCTACATAACAAAGTTATCCGCGAAAAGTGGCCGTACTCATACCTTAAATTGACTGAGCGAGCGAAACAGTGTCTAGTACCAGCTCCTTACGTTAATTTGCTCGAAATACGTTTTCGTATTCTCCACACATTTCACACCAGCGCCCCTAGTGGTAACATCAGAGAACTGTGTGAAATGTATGGAGGATACGAAAACATATTTCGAGTAAATTAACATAAGGAACTGTTACTAGACACACTGGCAGTTGATAATATAAGCTGTATACTTTTCAGAAGAATGCAGATTTTGGCGCTGTCGTTTATCGTAGCTGTTGTTAGCTCTCAAACTGTTCAAGATAAATCAACTGTAGGTAAACATTGAGTACAGTTTACGATTAAGTTATAAAGTATTTAGTCATTAGGTATTATGATTAACAACATACAACGTAGTATCATACTGCTAGACTGCCTCGGTGGCTCAGTGGTATGAGTATGCGCCTGAGGTCCCAGGTTCGATTCCGGGTCGATTCAAATTATTTGTGTGATCCACAAATGTTTGTTTCGGAGTTTGGGTATTTTCTATATATAATATGTATGTATTTAGAAATATATAAGTATGTTTATCAGTCGTCTAGATCCCATAACACAAGCTTATATTAGCTTAATTTGGGCTAGATGACGCTGTGTGAGAATGTCCAAAAATATTTATTTATTTATTTATTATCATACCAGGCCTATGTCACTCGCCTAACAATCGCAAAAAATAAGTGACGTCAGCGACAACTTGAAGTTGTAAAGTAAGGGTTGTCTCTTGTTTTTGATACGGCATCGACCATAGAGTTGATATTGAGGCATTAACGTCATAATTATTATTCAAATTATGCTGGTACTTTCCTGACAACCCTAACGTTCGTATTATGTTCTCTGTAAACAAAAGAATGTGCTTTAATTAACGTCGGAGTGCAAGTTCTGTATGTAAGTAGATACTATTCCCTATTCTGTGATCATACTACGACCGTCAGACCAAACTACTCAGCCATGTCGGTCACTGGTAGTCGTAATTTAGTTTGGCGTTGTATTCAGTATCTTGCATATTCGCCATTTTGAATATAAGTGTGAGTGTCTGTTTGATGAAGATTTTGTTTCTTTAAATTTAATTTAACAACGCAAGGACCCAATACAACGCACATAAAATAACAATTACAAATTAAAAATACCACACACAGCCTCAAAAATTCAAGATGGCGGATAATGAAACGAACTGAATAACACGCATAACTAAATATTGACTACCAGTGATGTACTCTATCGAATCCCGAAATAATATTGCTATTTTTAATTTTTCCGGGTATTTGGCTTAAAACAACTGTAGGTTTAGGATTACTTACACGACTTTTAAATCTCTGGTTCAAACAGCCCTTTAAAACTGTTTATTTCTCCCGAACTCAATCGTACACATTTCGTTTGTCAGAAAATAAGTGATGTCTTGCAATCCTGGGATCTTAGACTACCAACAACGGCAGAAACAAAAGAAGTGAGTTGAGAACCTTGATTTACATATATCTCATATTATCTTTTTCTGAGCATAAAGTGATTATATTGGCCCAAATACGGCGTTTGCTCGCCACCATTACGTGGGGGTGGACCATGCTTGATCCACCACCTTCATTGAGAAAATGACGTCACATTTTCACGGTATTGAGATTTGGAAATTATCTGGTTTAAAAAAAAAGTAGGTAAAACAATGGTAAATATGATGTTTAATTTTAGATGTTTAATAGGCATTCACAAGTCTTGAGAATGCCTCGTGAAGAGGTGAAACATATGTCGACGTTTGTAATGTCTTCTTTTGAGGGAAATTATGCTATTATTTAAAAAATTCAACATCATATTTACCATTGTTTTATCATGGACTTTCGCGAGGTAACGCCTGACCTCATTCAGTATTAAAAAAAAAGTATTGTTACATTAAAAAGTTAACACCATAACACCAGGGTTTTTGCTACGTTGAGCTGTACAATAAACAAAATCTTGGTCAAAGCGTTATTTATTTTGTAAACAATTTCTTTGTAGTAATGCATTATATCGATCACAAGCGAGTTCATATTACGACCTTTTTTAAGGTCTGGATCCGCGCCTGGGGTGGACAAAGTCACTGGCGAAATTTGGCCGTAATGTACCCTATCGACCCCTGCGAGGATAAATAAGGTATTGTATAATTATTCAGATCACAGTCAAACCCACTGAGTCCAGTTACTCCGTGGATAGTGAAGGTCGGAGATGTCAATGTGTTCCGTACTATCAATGCGACTCCGAGAATGAGAGTGTTAAGAATCCTGTCTCGGCTTTTGATGACAGGTAAGTAATAAAATGTTCTAAATATAGGTAGCTAAGTACTTAGTAATTACGCTCGGACTAACGATGCAGTAAGGGCCCAGATCGTGAAAATCACCGAAAAGAGTGTTACGATTTTTCATATTTAACCTATTTACATATGATTAATAACAACGATAATTTGTATATATTAAAATGAAAGACCAAAAATGATGTTAGTGCTAATTTTAACTCTTAAAACCCTGTAGTTGTTATATAATAAACGTCAACAAACGCACAAAATTGAGAAAAAATTCGAAAACGTGCCTTCGTATTTTTCAGATTTAACCCAATAAATCAACACAAATTGATAAAAAGAAACACTTTTTGAACACTGAAAAAGCCAATAAATATAACCATGTACTTTTTTTTGTACCTTTACAAACAAAGACTTCCCCCTTTAAAGCCCTAAAATCTAGATATGTTTTACGTAAATTCTCCATAGAAAAATGTATGCAAATTCAAACGCGTCCCGATAGAACGATCGTCGCAACTAATCGCCAGTGCGCCATAGAATTTTAAAGTGACTCCACGCGTGTCGGATGCTACAGCAAAATTACGTGTTGTGAATTTGTGTTTTTTGTGAAAAACTGTAAGTACAATATTTTTATAACTAATTTACTTTCAGTAAATAGAAAGTACCGATATAATGAAAGTCTGAAAGAAAACCATGATGGAACTAGATATAAATCGTAAGAAATACAAAATTATTTACTTTGTTGCGTAGGTCATTTTATGAACCTTGTAAAGTAGGTATCAATTCAGGCTTGAAACAATCAAAGCCCTGCCCACCTTATTTTCTCGAGATATGAACTGGCGGGGTATATAGTTCTCTGCACGACATACATAGATTTTTCAACATGATAAAGGCAATAGGTATCATAAACGTAATTGGTAATCGAGGGTCTCTTTTCGCAGGATAATTTGCTGAGTGCCATGCCAGTGAAAAGAAAATTTAGTACGCATTATAAAAACGTGAAAGCCAAAAGATCTCGGAATAAAATGTAAGTTCCTCCCTACTTATTTATTTACCTGCCTACTTGACTACGTCTTGTCCTAAATACCTAGAAAAAATTTACTAGATTTGTGTTAGTGTCAAGTAAAAATCCTAGTTTTATTACTTTTATTTGTGTGTATGCTTATCATGTCTTAGTAGTAATAATAATATAATCTATTTGCATTTTGAACAGGGTAGGTACATTACAAAGCAAATAGGTACAATGATTTAGATCGCCTGATTCAGACATATACCTACAACAGCATGTAAATATTGATTTGACATGTAATTAGATAGGTACACAATTAGGTATGTCAGTCTAAGAAGAAAAATTACAATGTCCAGTAGGTAATAATTACGTAATTTCAATATCTATATAAGTAATAAAGTCAATTTCTATAGGAACAATTTTCATAATAATAAATTTTATTACATAATATAGTATTAGTTTTCATATATTTATGTATTTCAAAGCAATGAGTTTGCTTACACTATTATTAGTTTTCATGTTCATCATGTCTAAATATGTGGAAGTGGAAGTAGGTATGTTTCCTATCAGAAATTGCACGGGCGCGCGCGCGCCGTGCCTGGCGTAGGGTTGTACAAAAATTACAAAATAAATAAAAAGTGGATATTGATGAATAATATTTCCAGTACTGAAAATGAAGAAAACCTTCAGGCCGAGACTCCGAGCAACACTGCTACGCGCTGTATAGAGGTAAGTTGTTATACGTAATTCTTGTAGACTTGTTACATAAATAAACAAACTAGCTAGTGATGGGCGAAGACAAAATCTCAGTACCTACAGTTTTTTTTTGCAATATTTATTATTTTCATTGTGAGACAAACACATACTTCTCAATTACTTTCTCAAAAGAAAATTCACGTTCAAATCTCGTATTTTACCAAAATCAAGAATTTTTTTTGTAAAATATTATCTTTTACGCGACTGGTGTACGTATGTATGTATGTATACTAAGTAATATATCTTTGTGGCACGATAAGTTCAAAATTATTGAACCGATTTTAATGTTTTTAGTATCATTAGAATTGTCTTCTAAGCCCGAGTGACATAGAATAAGTGACGCCATAAAAAACCAATACGTATAGCGTAAAGGAAATTTATAATTTCTTTTCATCACGAACATAATATTGTATGAATTCTTTTGCACTTTTATATTTGTCTTCGTCAGTTATGAATATAAATAAATAAACAATAAAAATGTTAAAACCCGACAGATTAAAAAATGAAAATGTGTAATAAAAATAAATAACAACACCATTGTAATATAGCGTATTTAGCAGTCGGGGCCTATTTCTAAAGAAATATTTAGCTAGTCAGGAATATCTTCGAGCCTGTGAGGATTTCAATGGGTCTCAACTGTTGAATTCGATTTATTACAATAGTGTTCTTATTTATTTTTATGTAACATAATTCAAGACCGTAGACTTGTTTTCTTTTTACCTTTTGAGTTTTTATGCATATAGTCGGATTTATTAAATTTATGACGTGATAACGTCTTATAAATCGATGAACACCGGCAACACGCACAAAAAAGTGTCACATTATGTCACGCTAGGGTCAAGCGAGAGCGCAGTACAAGCGATGGAGAATAATATTATGACGTTATCCGATAAAATTATCGTCCTAAACCGACTTTACAAGCAACCAGTTTTTTATTATGTTTATTTATTCACTTTCATAATTGACGAAGACTGATAAAAACGTTTAAGATTTTGATCTAGTGTTCTGTGTTTCAAAGATGTATTCTAAGGGAGTTCTTAGCTATGTTTGAAGAAATTTGGCCCATACCTTTTGAATTATTTTTTATAAAAAAAATCAAGCCATTATCTTTCTTTACAGGAACTAGTTATTGACAACCGTCAAGAGGGAAAGGTGGATGAAGTGGAAGTTGGGCGTAGAGTAGTGGATATTTCTTTTTTTTTTAAAGCTCTTCAGGCCATAGGGGACCACGGTCCAATGGATTGTAAGTTAAGTTACCTCAGTATGGTGAAGTAAAAGTTGGTCTGGACTCAAAACTCATCATAAAATGTAGTATGTGTAATATGAAATTTACTGTGTGTTTGGTTGAAAAGAAAGAAGATAGCATGGAAGTGAATCATCAAATTGTGTCTGGTATCATATCATCTGGTGGGAGCTACTCTCAGTTAAAAACATTAAGTGCCGCAGTAGCCCTACCAATCATGTCACCTTCATTGTACAATGAAATTAATAATACGGTTTGCGATTGGTGGGAAAAGACAGCAGCACATTCCATGGCAGAAGCTGTCAAGGAAGAAGCGGAGTACGCAGTGTCTATAGGTAGTGTTGATAAAAATGGTACACCATTAATATCTGTTGCTGTTGACGGTTGTTGGAGCAAGAGATCTTATGGTAAGAATTTTTCCGCCTTATCCGGCGCAGCTGCGATAATTGGCATTAAAACTAATAAAGTATTGTTTTTTGGAGTTAAAAATAAATACTGCGTAGTCTGTGCACGAGCCGCAAAGAACAACAGTCAGCCCCCGGAACACCATTGTTTCAAGAATTATTCAGGATCATCTACCGGGATGGAATCGACCATAATAGTTGAGGGGTTTAAACGTTCCTTTGTTGATCACGGTGTAATTTATAATAAATTTGTAGCAGACGGCGATTCCAGTACTTATAAAAAAATATTAGATTCGCGTCCGTACGATAATTTAATAGTAGAGAAAATTGAATGCAAAAATCATCTTTTACGAAACTACTGCAATAGCTTGGAGAAATTGTCGAAAGACACTAAGTATCCTTGCGAGTTGCGGAAATTCCTAAAAGAAAGGTATTTGCGTTTAAGAACGGGTGTAAAATGCGCGATTAAATATTGGGGGGATCAAAATCAGTCACTCGAAGAAAAAATAAAAAATCTTAGTGAAGATATTCTAAATGGTCCACAACACGTATTTGGTAATCACCAACATTGCAAGGAGTATTTTTGTAGACCTGACACTCGTCGAATAGAACCTGTTGGGTTACTTCCAGCAATTGTTGGATGCGGATTAATGGACGCGGTAGAAATTTTAAGTAAAAGACTGTCATATCATTCTAGAAGTTTAATTCATAATTGCACAAGTAATATAGTTGA
Organism: Nudaria mundana; assembly: GCA_963556515.1. NCBI lineage: Eukaryota > Metazoa > Arthropoda > Insecta > Lepidoptera > Erebidae > Nudaria > Nudaria mundana. Next base: position 4,797,539 of record OY748309.1, read on the forward strand.
AAGTTTTAACGGAGTAATTGCCAAATTAGTTGGGGGTAAGCGTGTAAATTATTCTTCCCGTGGTTCTTATGCGGGCCGATGCGCAGCTGCTGTTGTGTCTTTTAATACGGGATCGATTCATAGTAAAACTCATGAAGTCATATTTAAATCTAGTCCTAATCCTTTGATCGCGAAAGTGGAAAATAGTAATCGTAGAAACCGTTTAATTGCTAAACCTAAATTAAGATTGAAAAAAAGCCACAGCGCTGTATCGAAAGACGCTCACTATGGACCAAACTGCGAAAAACCTGATCTGAGTCCAGAATTATATGAGAAAGCCAAGTCATCTTTTTTAGTTGATTTAAAGTTGTCTTGTGCTGAAAGAGAGGAGCTTGAAAGGTCGACCCATTTGCAAAGAAGTAGTGCTGAGTGGATGAGTACAAGGAGAAAATTACTAACCTCATCATCGTTCGGGGAAGTTTGTAAAAAACGAGAGAGCACAAGTTGTGCTGCTCTTGTTTGTAAAATCGTTTATGGTAGTAATATCTCCAGTTTGCCTGATGTACGGTACGGTATCGAAAACGAAGAAACTGCAATTAGACAGTTAGAAATTCAAGAGAATATTAGTATACAAGGTTGCGGTTTGTTCGTCGACGATCAATATGAATTTCTTGGTACTACACCAGATGGCATTTATGCAAACGGTTTAATTGAAAGTGCCCACATTCTTTAGCTGGCATGACTCTTGATGAAGCAATGGCCAAACATACCTTTTGGGTTAAGGACAAGGCTTCCAAGGGTTATGTCATAAATAAAAATTATTACTGGTATTTCCAAATTCAGGGACAGCCACATATAACTAAAAGAAACGTTTGCATGCTTGGCATCTGGTTTGGTGCTACTGTACCTATGAAAGTTTATATTATAGAAAAGGACGACAAATTTTGGAAGGAGAAAATGGAGATGAAATTAGTTAGATTTTATTACGATTGCCTCCTTCCAGAATTAGTTGATCCTCGGCAGTCACGAAGCATGCCTATTCGTGACCCGCCCAATGTCATAGAGGCTATGAAAGAGAGGAAAGAAAGAGCTTTACGTGTTTTGAAAGAGAAGAACGTCTAATGATTTTGAAAGAGACTGAGGTAACTTAACTACCCAGCCGGTCGATTCACGTAAACACGCCAGTTCAAAAGTCGTTTTAACTTAGAAACTTAGAAATCGCCTTTTGGTTTTCTGTTTTTAACGCACTTACTTATCTAGTCTTGGATTGTCATAAATCTTCCAATAGCTCAATTTCTATACAATTCCTATACGATTTTGAAGAGTTACCTGGTGTAAACCCAAGGTCCGATCCTAATGAAATTAAAATGTGACCACACGGGATCACCAGCTTTCAAATAAAAAAAAAATCATCAAAATCGGTTCAAAAAATACAGCGAATTGAGAATCTTCTTCTTTTTTTAAGTCGGTTAAAAAGTGTGCGATATGACATTTTTAAGTCACTATGCTACGGTTTTTATTACGTGAATCGGGCAGCTGGTAACATTTTCATTCTGATAGGTTTTGCAATAGCAATTGATTTTATCATCAAATTAGTAGAAATCAGAATTTGATCAGTAATCATTAAAATGAAAAAAACATTAGAAAGTCTTAAACTCATATTTTGTTATTGTTTACTTTCGTTTAATTAAGTATATGAATAATTTATAAATTTCATGTTTGTTTATAACTAATTTTTGTACAACCCTAGCACGCTTTTTAGGTGGCGACTCATATTTTGTTTACTTTTAATTATATGAACCATTTTTATACTTGTGTTTCATTTATTGACAATTTTTTGTACAACCCTAGAAGATTTTTTAGATTGCGAGGTGATCGTAAGCAAAAAGTATTTGAGTTTACGCAATAGGCACATTTCCTTGCGTAGATATAAACACTAGCGAGGAAAGGCGTGATGTTATTTCGACCGTACTTCCTACTGAATTTGCAATTATTTTATTGAATGAAAATTTTACGAAATAAGAATAAACTTTGGTAGTAAAATTACAAATAAATACATAGGTACTCGTAGTTGGAATTTTAGGTAAGTAGAATACAAAAAGGGCAGTCCGGACCTGCTCTTGATTGTTTATTATAAATAGAAAATCATAAAAATTGTGTCTCAAACTACTCTTATTTATTTATCTAGTAATTAGGATCATTTTATAACGAAAACTACTCTTGGAATATTTTACAAATAGGCAGTCGTTTATTTCCAATAATTCAACATTTTTGTTATGCTGTAAATATTCAACTTCAATAACAATAACTCAACGTGGAACGTTTGTCGCAAAACATTTTCAAAATCGCGCTCTCTGGGTCATTCACCCGCCCGTCGGATGATTCGGGCAACAATAGCGCTGCTGTCGCTCAAAATCGACTTTGTCCGTGCGCGGTCTGGGCCCGTAAGAAGCTAGTTTATTAATGACATTACAAATTGCAAATGGCGGCGGCATCGTCTCGACTCGATGCATTTACGCACACAAACACACCGCGGCTCGCTGCGAGGTTAAGCCCATACATATCAAATCTACCTGAGTTTCTTGCTGGTATCTTCTCAGTAGAACCAACTTACCAGCGAAAGAATCATTATCGGTTATTTATGTACTTACTTAATATGTTGACTGTCTCAAAGAGAACAGCCTTCTCTTTGAGACAGTCTTGAGAATGCCTCGTGAGTAGGTGAAACATATGTCGACGTTTGTAATGTCTTCTATTTAGCGAAATTAGTGCAATTATATAAAAATTCAACATATTACCCCATTGTTTTAAGATAAGATAAGATAAGATAAGATAAGATAAGATAAGATAAAATAAACTTTATTTGCTTAAACATGAGTGTGCACACATAACTATACAAGATGGAAGGTCTTAGAATAAATAGATCTGTCATGTTTTACCTGTATGGCGTGCAAATGTTGAGAGCCTGCATTTGGAAACAGAATACCAATGCTAATACAGTTACAGCAACATAACAAGCTACATAACATAATTATTTTTAAAACCTATTATTTAGTAAAATTAAAATGAATTTATATAATAATTGCAATGTCACTTTCATATAATACTATCATTTAAAAATTCGTCGATATCATAATAAGCTTTCTCTGTCAATAATGTGTTGAGTTTCTTTTTCAATGTATGAGCAGTTCAGCCTCCAACACTTAGGCAATTTATTGTATATTATTGGAGCCATACAAAAGAAACTATTGTGCATGAGTGTAGTTTTTGAGGGATGTACACAGAGTCTGCTATCGTCACGCCTATTGCGATTCAATCCATCGGGCAACTTCGGAAAATTATTTGGATTATATTTGACAAACATTACAGTCTCAAGAATATACAAACAGGGAACAGTAAGTATTCTGTATTGTTTAAAGTAAGGTTTACAGCTATCAGTGGTTTGCAATTTAAACATGGTCCTTATACTTCTTTTTTGAGCCTTCAATACATAATCTTTGTTCGTTGAGTTGCCCCAGAAGATAATGCCAAATCTGAGGTTACTCGACACCAAACCATGGTAAGCTGTTAATAATCCATCCACACTGAGCACTGGAGCCAGTTTATATAAAGCATATGTGGATTTGCTTATTTTATTTACTAGAGTTTCTGTATGAGCTTTCCAATTTAATTGTTTATCAACAACCATGCCCAGAAACTTAGTGGTGTCAACTTTATCAATTTTTACGTTATCGTATTTCGTCAGTATGTTACTCATTGAGTTTTCACGTTGGCAGAAATGCATAATATTGGTTTTATTCAGATTAATTCTTAAATTGTTATTTCCTAGCCATTGTATCACCGATTTTAAGGATTGATTTATTAAGTTATTGTAACTATAATTATTTCTGTATGGAATTGTAATAGTGCTATCATCAGCAAACATTGTCATAGATTGGTCAGTGCTTCCTGGAAGGTCATTTATATATAATATAAAAAGAAGAGGCCCTAAGACACTTCCTTGAAGAACCCCGTATTGCACAACTCGCTCGTGTGATCTATACGATTCTTTATATTTTGTTTTTGTATTTATGGCTGATATTTCTGTATACTGTTTCCTATTACTAATATATGATTGAATTAAATCAATCAATCAATCAATCAATCAATCAATTTATTTATTTGCGAATATGGGTAACATATTTGGGTTACATTACATTGGTTTTAATTGTGCACAGCCATATTCTACCTCACGGTATGCAAAATAGGTAGGTAGGTGGTGATTTTAAATCATAATCATATTATTATCACAAAATTAAACATTACTACATAAGAATACATTTTTATGTCAAAATAAATCACAATAGAATGTCAAAAACCATGTCATGTCAAAATTAAAATCATAATAATAAAAGTAAAATTTCTAAGCAATGTCACAAATTAATTAACCACAAATTTCAACATCAAGCTTCTAATGAGCTATCGTCTAGAAAATCCTTTATCGAGTAATAACACCTATCTATGAGCAGTTGGCGAAGTTTTCGTTTGTAGTTTACTAAATTTGTGACTGCTCTAATGTGACTTGGAATTTTATTATAAATACGTGGTGCCATACAAAATATACTTTCATGCAGCAATGTAGTAGTGCTTGACACGACGCGCAATTTATCTTTGTGGCAAGCTCTGGTATGAAACTCAAAGAGATTGAAATTTGATTTGACAAATACTGCTGTTTCATAGATGTATAGACATGGTAAGGTTAATATATTATAATTTTTAAAATATGGTCTACATGATACAGTTTGTTGTATGTTAAATACCGATCTCATACATCGCTTCTGTGCCTTAAATGCATACTCCTTTTCTAAAGAATTACCCCAGAAAACTATACCGTATCTTAAGATTGAATCCACATAGCCGTAGTAAGCTGTTAACACAGTTGACAAATTAACAATCTTCTGCAATCGATACAGAGCATAGGAAAACGAATGGATTTTTTTACAAAGACTGTCAATATGTGCCTTCCAATTTACTTTATTGTCTATATGTAGCCCTAGAAACTTGGTTACCTCTATTTCCTCTATATCATAATTTGAATACCGAACATGCAATGTTTCGTTTAATCTAGGTCGCTGTCGAAAATTCATTACCTTAGTTTTATCAAAGTTAATTAGTAAGTCATTGTCTTCAAGCCAATTAATCATTAACGTCAAAAAATTATTAATGTCAGATTTAATGCTAAGCAAGTCATTACATGAGAACAATACTGTGCTGTCATCAGCAAATAAAGTTATATGATGTTGAGTGATCATGGGTAAGTCATTTATGTAAATCAAGAACAGCAGAGGCCCTAAAATACTACCTTGAGGAACACCTATCATGACATCTTTTGTCTCAGAGACATATGTTTCTTCTGTTTTAGTTGTCAGTGATAACCTTCTAATCTCTGTGCGTTGTTTTCGATCCTGAAGGTATGATTTAATGAGATCGTATACGTTGCCTCGAACTCCATACTTATACATTTTATCTAGAAGCTTCTGATGATTAACACGATCAAAGGCTTTAGACATGTCCATATATAGAGCAATAGCCGGAGTTCCTTTGTCCATATTAACCAGAACTTTGTTCAGAAAGTTATACAATGCAATATTAATTGATTTGGTCTTACGATAGCCGTACTGACATTCCGAAAACAGGTTTCTACTCTCAAAAAATGAATAAATACATCGATATATCACTCCTTCAAGTACCTTAGCGAATATTGGTAGAAGAGCAATGGGTCTATAATTTTTTAAAACGTTTGTATCGTCCTTCTTGTGCAGTGGCCTTATAACTGTCAACTTTAGATTATCCGGAAAGATACCACTCCCTACGCACAAATTTATAATGTGGCTCAAAGGTGGTGCAATTATAGGGGCAACATATTTGACCACACTAGTTGTAACTCCGTCGTATCCCGTGCTATTTGTATTTCTTAAAGATAATATTAATCTGTGAATATCAGATGGAATTGAAGGGGGCAGAAAAACCGACTGATAATCACTTGACACATTTAAAATTTTACGACGATGTGTTATGGACGATTGAGAGCTCAATGGTTTCGCCGTGCTCAAAAAATAATCATTGAAAGCATTTGCTATGCACGAGGGATCCGCGATTATGTCATTATTAAGAATTATAGTATCGATATTGTGATTAGGAAATTTGCATTTTTGACTATTGATCACGTTCCATGAAGCCTTACACTTATTTTGAGCTGAATTTATATAGAAGTTGTTTTGTGATCGTTTTGTTAGATTTATGATTTTTTTGTACCTCTTGTTATATGTCTGAAATCGTGTTTTATTTTTTCTAATGGGATTTTTTCTATATATCCAAAGGAGTTCTCGTTTGCACCTACTACCAATTTTTATTCCCCTAGATAACCACCTTGGTTTCGCAATATTGTTAATTCGTAATTTGCGAATTGGAAAACAAAGGTCATATAATAAATTAAATATATCCTGGAAAGAGTTAAAACATTCGTTGGGATTAATTGATTCGTACACATTATTAAAAGAAATTTGGCCCAAGTATTTATAAAAGATTACCTTATTTTCTCTAGAGAGATCACGTTTTTTTATGTACCAATACTTCAGTCTACAGTATCTTTTGCATATACATTTTACTATTTGTGCCGAGTGATCAGAGAGTGCAAGCTCTTCGATATGAGGTTCACAACTCCTCATATTATGAGCAACATTGTCGATGCATTTACCACTAGCATGACGAGTAGCTTGGTGAAACTGAAGAAAAAGATTGAATCCCGAAAGAATTTCTTTAAATGTTGTAGTTGTCCGACAAGATTCTAGAATGTCAATATTGAAATCTCCACATATTACAGTCTTTTTACCTTTCTTACAAACAATTGCTAGGATTTTATTTAAACTTAGAAAAAACGAGTTAAGTTTATCAACGGCATTATTGGGTGACCTATAAAAACACAACACATTCATTTCCAAGTCCAACAATTCAACCGCGGAACATTCAATGATATTGGTAATTGACATTTTATTAATATGGTTTAAATTTTTGTAACGAATGTCTTTCTTTAGTAAGATACAAGAACCCCCGTGCCGTGTACTTCTCATAAAATAGGAGGCCACTTTAAAATTCGGTATTTGTAAGTACTTTTCATCCCCGGCTATCATGTTATGTTCCGTTATACACACTATATCTGGGTTTACATTGTTGGCAGTCAGTTGATTCAAGCAAACCGTTAAGCTATCAGATTTATGTAAAAGACCGTCTATGTTCTGATGCATTACTGTAATGTGATTAGTCACGAAATAAATATTTGAAGCTTGAGTTTATGTCATCATTGTTAGAATCAGTGTTACCACCATCGTCGTTAATACTTGTGTCATTGTTGTCGTCATTATTTTTAGTTACGCTGAGTTTAATGGGACTCTTCATAGTCTTATTTATCACATCAATACAGACTTCCTCAGTTTCTGTTTGTGTCCCTTTGTCTACCAACATTTTACTTTTTGATTTTTCTATTATTATCCTCTTTTGATAGTTTAAGCTTTTTTCCAGATAATATAGACGAAGAATCTCCTTCAAAAGAGATCGAGCAATGTTGACTGTAAAGTTTTTTGACCTTGGTATCAATTTGGCGTAATTCATATCCATATATGTGGCATTTTCGTATTTGTTACAAATGAACCTCAACAAATAATTAAGTTTAGATTCATTAAGGTTTTGATTGTAGGGTACTTCAATTATAATAACATTAGTTTTACTAGTTATAGATAGCCACGCGTGTAGGTTGATCTCTAAACCGTAAGGGTTTTTATCATTGCACCCTCCTAATACAACAATATAATCTTGTTTGCTGAGACTCGCGATACATTCATGAATTGGGGACAGTATTTTATCGAGGGTTGCACCAGGTTTTCTGAATGACACTACTGAAAATTCATTCCCGAGCAACTTTTGAAGACATTCACGAAGTTCTCTGCCCTGAGCATCAGCTAATATTACCACTCTTCTTTTAGGATAGACAGATGACTGTGACGATGTACGCGTATATACAGATTTCCCACTGCTATTAACAGTTTGTGTTTTTATTGATGAAATAGTTATGGCATGTTCCTCTAGCGATTTAAGGTCGTCACTTGTACTTAAAGGGGCTGTGGATATTTCTACTGTACATTGGTTAGTGGTTGTGCAAACGTTTCGTGGTGCCAGTATAGGAGATTGACGTGGAGTCCTCATTTTAACTTTAAGCAGCGTCTTAGGAACAGGACTAGGTTTTGTTACTGGTGTTGCTAATTTTTTTAGTACCTCAAGTTGTCTATGTTGGTCTTGAATGGTCAGCTTTAACTGAGTATTCTCACCGCTAAGATTGTCGATTTCTACGTCAGAACTTTTAAGTCTATCTCTAAGATTCTGCAGTTCTCGTTTTAGTTCCACAACAAACGACAAATCCTCGTTATATTGTGTTGCACTTCGCATACTAACACAACTGTTATCCAATATAGTTGAGTTTGCTGCTTCACAATAGCTGTCGTCATTCACTGATAGGTTTGAAAGTGACTGTGATCTATGAACATGTTTTGTTCGTATTGTAATATTATCCATTCTATTAATTTACTGTTAGCACCTATGTAATCTATTAAGGTAGTATGAGGACGATCACAATAAATTTGTCAAATAATATTATATTAGAAATCACAAAAAGACAATTCCAGTCACTTGGTTTCGAACCGTCCACTACCCATACAGCACCGCTTTTGTGTCCGATACTCTAGCCACAGGGCTAAGTTGATTATTAATAGTTGAGTTGAAATTGGTAACCAGTATTATCTTGTACAAATATTTAAATTTAAAACACCAGTAAGTGTGACTCATTAGCTTGGAATTTTTTCACATTCCTATACGAGTCGAGTGCCACTGAGTTCAATACTTGATCAATTTTTATTATTCACTTATCACATAATATGTCACAATTTGATTGTTTGAGAATATTTTACTGATAAAACTGTTAATCAAATAATACACAATGATTTTAAAACTTTTTAGAGTGTTTCTTTCACATTGGCGCCGATTGTATTTATTTATGCAGGTAAGAAAGTTTGCACCATGAGAACACTTTCACCGGGAAATGGATTAAGAACACACTATTTAAACACATAATCACTTAAATTTAAATGCAGAAAACAATTATTAAGGTTAAAATAATACAGAGCACGATTTTATATGTATTGTCTGTACAGCGCCATCTAGCGATTTTTTTTTTTAAATTTAGAACATTTCCTCGAATTCGATATGATTCTAATTTTTTAAACAATATGTCGTGACTGACACAGTCAAATGCCTGTGTCATATCGCAAAATATAGTGCTGACTGGATTTCTACTGTCTACATTAGTTGTCACTTTATAAAGAAAGTCATACAAGGCCATATTTAAGGTCTTGTTGTTTCTAAATCCCTTCTGTTCAGCTCCAATTATTTCACTATTTTCTACATACGTACTACTTACATACATACTTTTCAAATATTTTCGAGAATATACTTAACAATGAAATTGGTCTGTAGGATTGCAATTGTTCTTTATCTTTGTTTTTAAGTAGAGGCCTTACTATAGATATTTTTAACGCATCTGGAAACATACCCAAATATAGACTGCTATTTATAATATGACTTAGCGGTGTACAGATCTCACTGGCAACTGCTTTGATAACTTTTGTAGTTAATCCGTCGTAGCCCACACTGTTTGTGTTTTTTAAACTTTTGATTATTCTAAATATATCAATGGGTATACACGGGTGCATGAAGTACGAGTTTAATTTACTTTTAATAAGTGATGTGACTTTGTTTCCTGAGCCTATAGTTGGTATTATTTTATCAACAAAATAATCATTGAATGTATTTGCAATGTCAATTGGAACAGTTAAAGATATATTGTTTATTTTAATACTATTAATTGAGTCTTTTGGATTTTTGGATTTTCCACGTGGCTTTCGATTTATTATCCGACGTTTTTATTTTATAATTATTTTGAGCTCGTTGTGTTAATTTTATTACTTTTCTATAAAGCTTGGAGTACCTAGTCAGAGCAGCCTTATTTTTGTGGGTTGGATTGTGTCGAAATTTAGAAAGAAGCTGCCGTTTTCTCTTACTACATAGTTTAAGACCGCGGGATATCCACTTCGGCTTATTTATGATTTTGATGGTTATAATCTTTTCCGGAAAACATAATTTATAGAACAGTGTAAATGTTTCCAAGAAATTATTGTATGCTTTATTCGGGTCTTCTATTTCATAAATTTCAGAGAATGACAAACTACTTAAGCACTCTCTGAATTTCCGAATATTATCATTACTATAATCCCTCTTTTTAACACGCCAATATTTATTACATATTATTGTCTGTACAGGGAACTTACATAATTGCGCTGTGTGGTCAGACAGGGCCAGTTCAAGTACTCGTGCCTGACATCCACCCTTAAAGTTATGAGCACAATTGTCTATGCATGTACCAGATTTCAAACGCGTCGGTTGATTTATTGCTAATTTCAAATTATAATTTAGGAGTAGGCATTCAAGGCTCAAAGACTCATTGTTACGTTTTAGCATATTCACATTAAAGTCACCAGTTATAATAATGTTCTGATATTTATGTTTACTTAGTATTCGTAATAAAGTCTCAAGTTTTTCAATAAATAGGGGGAAATTACTGTTTTTTGGGGTTCTATAGATACAAGCCAAAACAATTTTATATTCTGGAAGTTCTATGGCACAGCATTCAAACACGCCACTAATAGAGAGACTAACAACTTTTTCTATTTCTGTGAAATAATGTCCATTTTTAACTAGTATGCATGCTCCTCCTCTTTTTTTGTCCTTTCTATTGAAACTCGCTGCCAGTACATAATTTTGAATTGTCAGAAAGGAATCATAGGTCTCCAGCATAAAGTGCTCAGTAAAACACAATACATCCACATACAAACTTGTCGGCTTTATTTAACAGGCCAGCTATGTTCTGGTGTATCACGTACAGATGTCTATTACAGGAGAAAAAAATTACTTTTTGATGATGTGGAGGTCATTCTTCTCATACTCGGTGTGGGAGTGAAATCGTTGGAATCTACGTTTTCCATAATATGTTTAACATTTTTAATAATAGACAGAAGTCCATTGTTATTGATTTTTCCCGTATATTTGGAAAAGACGCTGTAGTCACAGTTCAAGTCCATATTCGAATCCACAAAATATGCATACTCATATCGACGATTAACCGTCAAGACCTCCTAACTCAATATGTAAAAATTTTACAGGAGGAGCAAAAAATATTATATCTTTGATACATATGTAAATGCGCGTGAACCAAAAATACAGTTGGTTCTAAATATTATTATTTACGATATTAAAATACATTTTTGTATTCACTGCGTTCCAATATATTACTAGGTAAGATAGGAGATATTTACACTTTTTTAAAAGACTAAAATTGTAGATAGGAGGACTTGTTATTTTATTTAGGAGGAATTGGTCGCAAAATCAATGTGGATTTTACAAAAAGTCAAGAAATAAAAGATATTGGCATTAGAAGAAAATTACTTTAATATAAAAAACACAATCTTTCAGTAACACTTACATAGTTAAAGTACTTGGGTATCAATAATATAATCAGTCATTAAATGAGATCTTACAGATGTTACCACCTATAAGTCATTAATTGAGATCTTACAGATCTTACCCTATCAGTCTATAATTGAGATCTTAGTTTTGTACTACATACTTTAAATCTACTATTTTAAATTTTATAAAATATTATTAAATGTGAGGCAAAGAATCGTAGAATGCCTGACAATCTGACGGCAATAAAGATTTTAATTCTTGGAGATGTTTAAATTTTGATTCGGGAATCGGTAATTGTTGGGAGTTTAATGGTTCATACTGTTCTATGACAGGGAGTCTTTTGGGTCTCTGAGAAAGTTCTACCCATTCAGAGTTATAATCCAGTTTAACTCTGATCAATCCATCTTGTTGGTAAGCAATAGCTTTTATGTCGGTAACCTTTGGATCACCTGCTTTTTTACCTGGTCTTATTGAAGAGTATCGACACAATTTAGGATCAGCATAGTTAAGAAAAAAATTATAGTTTAACAAGCATGTCTCGTACGGAAAGGGTTTAATTCTCGCTTCTTTTGTTACTGTAACATAATCGCTTGGTAAATTAATAATCCTATTTTTAAGCTTCCTTTCTATGCAACTATGTACCGAATCCCCTTCCATCTGGGTATGTCCTACTTCTAAGAACTTTTGGTACACACAAACGTTATGGCGTATAGCAAAGTTAAGTAAAGCATTAGCTAGCACATTGTTGCGATTTTGCGCCGCACAGCCATCGGAAAATATTATAATGGGGATATTTTCAGACAGACGTTTTTCTAAATAATCTATAAGCATAGTCGCAAACGTAGAAGAAGACAAATCGGCTTCAGTTTCTGCAAACCAATAGCATGAAGCATTGTGGGTTGCCACATTATATACTGAGTAATTATGCAGAGCCAATTTGGTTTTATAATATATTGCACTAGCAGTCAAAAACGGACACAAGTTTACAGCTTGCAGGTCAACATTTAAAACTATACATAAACCTTCTAATGCGTCCTTCTTGTCCTTTTCTTTTTCTTGCCTAGCAGTAATTTTCCTCGAAATATGCTGCTGATACTCATCTTCACTTATATTTCCGTTCTGATAGGTCAAACAGGTGTCACACATGTCTTTCTTTAATTTGTGTTTGGCAATGTTTTTATTTGCAAAAATGATATCAAACTTTTTTATAGAAAATGGTGTAGAATTTTTTTCGTTGCAGAACTGCTTATAAACCTGGTATAAATGGGACTTATTGCGAAAAATTGGCTCTAAAAAAAGTTTACTAGTGTCTTTTCTGTTATAATGTGACGGTAGTTTAGGGATAGAATCAAAAAATTCGTTTAAAATTATTTCTTGCGCGATCCGACCTTCACGTGGTGTAATATTCCTGGATCTACACTCATTCTGTCGAGAGGGAAGCATTTTCATCTTTAGAAAAACCTTACAAATTTCAAAAAGACGAATGCTTCTGGCTTGGGTTCGATCCTCCGACACAATACATACGACGTCGGATACAAACCACCAGGCCAGGGTGCTACTTATAATGTTTCGCCAAATAGTTGATAGCTTTTAATGTGATTAAGTATCTATTATAATTTTAGAATTGTACTGAGTTCAAAGTCCATTTCTTGATTTATTTATTATTGACGGTGGTAAGATAGGTATTTCGTAGTCACATAAAACTTAAGTAGATTTTGTACTAATTTTTTACAAATTTTTCACAATACAGCACATTCACATCAGCAAATTAAGCTAATTATCCTAATACGTTGTATTGTATTCAATGTCTTTTTGGTAAATAAATACTAACTGTAGATTTATTTTTAATGGAATTTGAACTTTTCACTCATAGTAACTTAGTCACTAATTACTGTTTCATTAGTGTACTGCTTGTATTATACCATCACTTTATCACTGTTTTATGATTGTTTTAACCTTTGTTTTGATTTTAAACGTGTTTATATTTTTAAATTATAAATGTGAGTCACTTGTTTGGAATTTTTTACACATTCCATTCAAGGATGTCACTTAGTTCAATATTTTGTCACTGTATATTTATTCACATTTAATATTCTACAATATGGTCACTTTGCATTTGCTTTACTGTTTTCTATGTTATGCTAATCACACACTATTACTTTAGAGATTTTCAAAAGAGTTTTCTTCAGATTTGCCACCATGTATTTATTTATGTAGTTAGAAAACTTTGGGTTGAGATAACACTTTCACCATCAAAGGGATGAAAAACACACTAGTTCAACACAGAAACATTAAATTAAAAGGGAGAAAACTAATTATTTTAATTAAAATACTACAGAGCACTAATTTCTATGTAATATCTGTACAGCGCCATCTAGCCAAGCCTAGTTTTACATAAATGAATGTCAAAATTTCACAATTTTATGTCAAGTAATATTATTAAAATACTTACTAAATTAAGTAAGTACCCCATTGTTTTATCATGGATCGCCTGATTCCATTCAATATTATAATAATATAATATATATATAATATATATAATATAATAATAATTCCATTTAATAATATATTCCATTTATTATTATATATAAGTTTTCTGAGTAAAAGTGATTTCAGGAAGTTCAGAAAAGTTTTCTGAGTAAAAGTGATTGTAAACAGAAGACTCTTAGAAAACTGAGTCTTCTATTTTCTGAGTAAAAGTATTTCTTTAACTATATCTATGTACATAACGAACATGTATTGTATGGTTTATAGAGAAGGAGACCCATGCCAGCATTATTCAGAAGTCTGCTGCATCAATCCCAAATTAACAAAACCTCAACCAGATTCGTCTAAAATCAAGGGTTGCGGCTACAGAAACCTAGATGGCTTCGGTCGAATATTTCATGTAAGTAAATTTATAAGTTAACCTTTAAAAACATAAACACATCAAACATTGACACATAAACCGGTTTCAAATTACCGAAATGGTGCCAAAATATTTCCCACCGAAGTGGTCCCACCACATGGAAAGCAGCTTACAATTGAAAAAAAAATCCCATTTCAATTTGGTCCCGATTCAATTTGGTCCCATTTCCCTTTGGTCCCGTTTCAAATTGGTCCCATTTCCCTTTGGTCCTGTTTCAATTTGGTCCCGTTTAAATTTGGTCCCATTTCAATGTGATCCCATTTCCATTTGGTCCAATTTCAATTTGGTCCCATTTCCAATTGGTCCCATTTCCATTTGGTCCCATTTCAATTTGGTCCCATTTCCATTTGGTCCAATTTCAATTTGGTCCCATTTCCAATTGGTCCCATTTCCATTTGGTCCCATTTCAATTTGGTCCCATTTCGATAGTTTGAAGACGGTTGCCTTATTAATTTTTGACGTGTATTTTTGGTTAAAAAGTCAAGTGTGTGTTGCACCCACAGTTGCAACCCACACATACTAACTATATGTATATCTAACTAGCTGGTCGCCGCAGCTCCGCCCGCGTGATGTAGTTTACTCGTTCCCGGTTCCCGTGGGAACACATTACCGGGATAAAAAGTAACCTATGTTACTCAGGGTGAATGTAGCTTTCCAATGGAGAAAGAATTTTTGAAATCGGCACAGTAGTTTTTGAGTTTATTCGTTACAAACATACAAAAATACAAATCTTTGTTCTTTATAATAGTAGTGTAGATTTTTAGGGTTCTGTACCCAAAGATTAAAACGGGAACCCTATTAGGTACTGAGACTTCGATGTCCGTCTGTCTCCAGGCTGTATTTCATGAACCAATGAAAGTTGAAATTTTAACAGATGATGTATTTCCGTTGCCGCTATAACAACAATTACAAAAATAACAGATTTAAATAAGTATTTAATGAGGCCCTCATACAACAAACGTGATTTTTTTTTTTGCTGTTTTTAGAAATAATGCACCAATCCCTTCGTGCGCGAATCCGACTCGCACTTAGCCGGTTTTAAGGTCTATTTGTGTTGCATTCTGTATTTGTAAAACTATTTATTTATTGTTTATTCAAAACTGTTCAGCGGTTTACACACTAGGTAACCAATTTCATTTGTTAAATTGAGACCCTAAACGATACCTATTTTCAGGGTACGAGGAGAGATACTAAATTCGGGGAATTCCCCTGGGTAGTGGCTTTATTGGACTCGAAGAACTCCTCATATGCTGGGGCTGGAGTCATCATCAGCCCTCAAGTGGTGATGACCGTTGCGCATGCAGCCGATAAGTGAGAACATTACTATACTTCAACACAATAGCTACTGGAAGTCCATCAAGAACTTCTTATTTAAAAACGTGGCTCCACCGATGTTTATCGATAATTTCGCCAATGTCAAGGTAATGCTTGATTAGTCAATAGTCCCGCACAGAAGAACTAGTTATTCATAACTAGCTCCAGGTGCAGGACAAGAAATGTTCAGTATGTGAGGTAACCTAAAAAGCCACTAGCCACGCGCTGACCAAAAGTCGAACTCACATCATGAACTTAAAAAATATAACAGTAAATGATCTGTCAACTGTCAGTCAAATGACACTTATTTAAATGTCATTGTAACACGATACATTGGTACTAGTAGTTCAACCGGGACTCCGGTAGGTGGCTCCAACGCTAATCGTAATAGTGCGATCTAGAAATTTTAGATGAAGCTAAAAATTTTGTGATAGTAGCTAAGTCGCAGAGCGTTCCCCTGCCGTTGACAATTTGACATTCGTTTTTGTCATTTATTTTATTTTATCAGACTTCTGTACCATTTAGGTATGTTACTGCCTTCTGCGAGCAGGTTATGCTCGTGAAGGAGGCGGCCGGTAGGGTGAGGGACCGCACCCTCCCCGCTGAGTTCGCCGACCCCAACTGCTTGGGAAAAAGCTCGGCAGTTCCACAAACTACTTTCACGATTTTGTGTGTGTTTTGTACATATTTATTATAATATTCTAAAATCTATATCTACAAGGTTCACGCCAGAGACTCTCAAGATTCGGGCGGGAGAATGGGACTCGCAGACGTTAAATGAGATCTATGATCATCAAGAGAGACAAGTCAAAGAGATCTACGTCCATGAAGGTCAGTATTGGTAATAACGCCATTTAGCGAGAAGTTATGACACCATGTTGTACTATTGTGATCAACGCCATCTAGTCTCGAGTAGGAGTCTCATGTTTCTCTATGTATTTTTGCTTTACAGAATATATTTTTAGTAAGAAAAATCTTTGGAATGACATAGCTCTACTTCTGCTAGAAGAACCGTTACAACTAACAGAGCACATCAATGCCATCTGTCTGCCGGAACAAGATGAACCTTTTGATAATTATCAGAATTGTATTAGTAATGGATGGGGCAAAGAAATATTTGGTGAGTGATTTAAGAAAACCATTAACGGCAATAGGGTCCCATGGTCTAACTGTAGACAAAACTTTTTTGTAATTCCAATACTATAGAACTATAGATATTGGATTCAGTACAAATACAACGCGGAATCTTAGCACTCGAATACTATATAGGTAATTATTATATAATAAAATAAACAAGATTGCACATTGATGGTTGACATAGAAATAACTGGTAATAATGAATACAGACTACATCAATGTACAGCGCCGTTGTCACATCCCTCGAGAGTCAGCAAGCGCAATAGGAACTTAGTACGGCGCGCGGTTGAAGCGCGCAGGTGTGCAATGTACCACGCCGTTGTCGTATCCCTCGAGAGTCAGCAAGCGCAATAGGAACTTAGTACGGCGCGCGGTTGAAGCGCGCAGGTGTGCAATGTACAGCGCCGTTGTCACATCCCTCGAGAGTCAGCAAGCGCAATAGGAACTTAGTACGGCGCGCGGTTGAAGCGCGCAGGTGTGCAATGTACAGCGCCGTTGTCGCATCCCTCGAGAGTCAGCAAGCGCAATAGGAACTTAGTACGGCGCGCGGTTGAAGCGCGCAGGTGTGCAATGTACAGCGCCGTTGTCGCATCCCTCGAGAGTCAGCAAGCGCAATAGGAACTTAGTACGGCGCGCGGTTGAAGCGCGCAGGTGTGCAATGTACAGCGCCGTTGTCGCATACCTCGAGAGTCAGCAAGCGCAATAGGAACTTAGTACGGCGCGCGGTCGAAGCGCGCAGGTGTGCAATGTACAGTGCCGTTGTCGCATCCCTCGAGAGTCAGCAAGCGCAATAGGAACTTAGTACGGCGCGCGGTTGAAGCGCGCAGGTGTGCAATGTACAGCGCCGTTGTCGCATACCTCGAGAGTCAGCAAGCGCAATAGGAACTTAGTACGGCGCGCGGTTGAAGCGCGCAGGTGTGCAATGTACAGCGCCGTTGTCGCATCCCTCGAGAGTCAGCAAGCGCAATAGGAACTTAGTACGGCGCGCGGTTGAAGCGCGCAGGTGTGCAATGTACAGCGCCGTTGTCGCATACCTCGAGAGTCAGCAAGCGCAATAGGAACTTAGTACGGCGCGCGGTCGAAGCGCGCAGGTGTGCAATGTACAGTGCCGTTGTCGCATCCCTCGAGAGTCAGCAAGCGCAATAGGAACTTAGTACGGCGCGCGGTTGAAGCGCGCAGGTGTGCAATGTACAGCGCCGTTGTCGCATACCTCGAGAGTCAGCAAGCGCAATAGGAACTTAGTACGGCGCGCGGTCGAAGCGCGCAGGTGTGCAATGTACAGTGCCGTTGTCGCATCCCTCGAGAGTCAGCAAGCGCAATAGGAACTTAGTACGGTGCGCGGTTGAAGCGCGCAGGTGTGCAATGTACAGCGCCGTTGTCGCATCCCTCGAGAGTCAGCAAGCGCAATAGGAACTTAGTACGGCGCGCGGTTGAAGCGCGCAGGTGTGCAATGTACAGCGCCGTTGTCGCATCCCTCGAGAGTCAGCAAGCGCAATAGGAACTTAGTACGGCACGCGGTTGAAGCGCGCAGGTGTGCAATGTACAGCGCCGTTGTCGCATCCCTCGAGAGTCAGCAAGCTCAATAGGAACTTAGTACGGCGCGCGGTTGAAGCGCGCAGGTGTGCAATGTACAGCGCCGTTGTCGCATCCCTCGAGAGTCAGCAAGCGCAATAGGAACTTAGTACGGCGCGCGGTTAAAGCGCGCAGGTGTGCAATGTACAGCGCCGTTGTCGCATCCCTCGAGAGTCAGCAAGCGCAATAGGAACTTAGTACGGCGCGCGGTTGAAGCGCGCAGGTGTGCAATGTACAGCGCCGTTGTCGCATCGCTCGAGAGTCAGCAAGCGCAATAGGAACTTAGTACGGCGCGCGGTTGAAGCGCGCAGGTGTGCAATGTACAGCGCCGTTGTCGCATCCCTCGAGAGTCAGCAAGCGCAATAGGAACTTAGTACGGCGCGCGGTTGAAGCGCGCAGGTGTGCAATGTACAGCGCCGTTGTTGCATCCCTCGAGAGTCAGCAAGCGCAATAGGAACTTAGTACGGCGCGCGGTTGAAGCGCGCAGGTGTGCAATGTACAGCGCCGTTTTCGCATCCCTCGAGAGTCAGCAAGCGCAATAGGAACTTAGTAGGGCGCGCGGTTGAAGCGCGCAGGTGTGCAATGTACAGCGCCGTTGTCGCATCCCTCGAGAGTCAGCAAGCGCAATAGGAACTTAGTACGGCGCGCGGTTGAAGCGCGCAGGTGTGCAATGTACAGCGCCGTTGTCGCATCCCTCGAGAGTCAGCAAGCGCAATAGGAACTTAGTACGGCGCGCGGTTGAAGCGCGCAGGTGTGCAATGTACAGCGCCGTTTTCGCATCCCTCGAGAGTCAGCAAGCGCAATAGGAACTTAGTACGGCGCGCGGTTGAAGCGCGCAGGTGTGCAATGTACAGCGCCGTTGTCGCATCCCTCGAGAGTCAGCAAGCGCAATAGGAACTTAGTACGGCGCGCGGTTGAAGCGCGCAGGTGTGCAATGTACAGCGCCGTTGTCGCATCCCTCGAGAGTCAGCAAGCGCAATAGGAACTTAGTACGGCACGCGGTTGAAGCGCGCAGGTGTGCAATGTACAGCGCCGTTGTCGCATCCCTCGAGAGTCAGCAAGCGCAATAGGAACTTAGTACAGCGCGCGGTTGAAGCGCGCAGGTGTGCAATGTACAGCGCCGTTTTCGCATCCCTCGAGAGTCAGCAAGCGCAATAGGAACTTAGTACGGCGCGCGGCTGAAGCGCGCAGGTGTGCAATGACCGAGGTGAAGTGGTGCCGTTGTTAAAGCACTGATCGGTAATCTAGGTATTATTGATCTATGACTTAACAATTTTTTCATATTTATATACATTTATTACGATTAACATTAAAACATTATTTGACCTTATCTACCACTTTCCCCCCAATCCAAAAAACCTCGATGAAATTTTTTTATTAAATCAAGGAACCCGTGTGCCAAATTTCGTGAAGATCGAATAAAAACTGTGGCTGCTAGCCTGGAACACATATATAGTCAGACAGATAGACGAAAGCAAAATTGTCCAATCTCGAAATGTAGACATTTCACTTGCTTGGTCAAAAATATTACATGCTCGGTGAAGCTTACTTAAAGCATACTTAAATTATGGACGTCTTATAAGTACCTACCTTTTTATTTGTACATATGTAATTTTAATGGTCCGAGACGCCCAGGACTTTAATTGTCTGTGCCATAGCGGCTGGCACGTAAGGTTTTGTTGCCTTTCATCAACATTTCATCGCAAGTCAATGGGTTTCAATTTTTTTTCAAAATTACAATATAGCTGCTACTTTTTATTAAATTCAATCGGCCATTTTGGAAATAACCTATTATAAATGTGCCCGGTGACGGTAATAGGCTTGTTCCCTATTAAGTGGGACTATTTCAAAATTACAATATAGCTGCTACTTTTTATTAAATTCATTCGGCCATTTTGGACATAACCCATTATAAATGTGCCCGGTGACGGTAATATGCTTGTCTCCTATTACATGGGACTAAAAATACTGGCAAATTGTGGGCGTGTAATGCACCTCTGCCTACTCCTTTGGGATATAGGCGTGATATGTGTGTGTGTGTAATTTTAAGTATTTTCCAAAGGCAAGGAGGGCCGGTATACTGTGATATTGAAGAAACTGGAACTGAACATGATTCCTCATGGAACCTGTAAAGTATCGCTGAAAAGGACCAGGCTTGGAGCCAGATTCAACTTGCATAATAGTTTTGTTTGCGCCACTGAGATTGATAACGATTACTGCATTATGGTAAGCCCTATGTCACTCGCCTAACAACCGCAAAAAATACGTGACGTCAGCGACAACTTGAAGTTGTAAATCAGTAAGGGTTGTCTCTTGTTTGTGACACGGCATTGACCAAAGAGTTGATATTGAGGCATTAACGTCATAATTATTGGTCAATTTATGCTGGTAAGTATATATTTTACTTTACTGACAACGCTAACGTTCGAATGATGTTCTCTGTAAACAAAATAATGTGCTGAATCTAGATGGTAATCGAAGGAGAATTCCAAGTTTTAAGGTTCATACTGGGGTTCATTTGCGTTGCGCTATTTTGAAATGATACTAGTACTATTTCAACACATTTTTTATCCGCTTACGTCGCGTCGGAGTGTAAGTTCTGTATGTAAGTACTATTCCCTATTCTGTGCCTATGGTAAGGTCCCAAGTAAACTTACTCGAGCGATGTTCTAGTGTACTAGATAAACTAGGGCGGTTCGCTGGAACGCGGGCGGTTACATCGAAATAATAAAGACGGAGCTGGCGGAATCTTAACCTAATCCTACCTAACCTAATTTTTTTAGCACTGTCACCGGCATGTTTCTTAATAACTCAAAAACTATAAGAGCCACATACACCAACAACTATAGAGCAAACCACAGGCTTATGTTATATCTTTATGCCAAATTTCAAGTTGATAAGTTAAGAGATGCGCCCGCTATCGTGTCGCATACATTCTTGATTGAGCCTATCGTTGTGAAGAAGAAACAAGCGAGCGTCTTAATAAAAACCGGCTAGGTGCAAGTCGGACGCAAAGTCACGTTTGTTGTATAGAAGGCACCTGACCCTAATCAATTCGCACGATTCGCTACCGCTAACCCGAGTGAAGTGATGGACTCTAGTGAAGGATAGCGATATTCACTTTCCAAAGGACAGACAGATCGACGGGTCTAGTGCGCATTCTCGAAAATTTAACGTAAGCGACAAAATAAAAACTAGGAATTAAAGACGAACTATAATGATTATGAAAAAAGTATGTTGAGCAAATGTAGGTTTTATCAATGCCTTTTTAGATATTAAAAAATATTAAAGAAAATAGAGCAAACTTAAAAGATCTAAGTTAAAATGTGATTAAAACAAGGTTTTTTGTAATAAAAAATCTATCGAGCATTTTTTCAGTAATCGTGTTTTCACCTTGAGCATTTGATCTTCATGAACTGCTGAAGTTACTTGTATAAAAAAAAACAATTTCCTAGACCTTATAGATTTTGAGATTTAGGTCAATAAAGATAGTAAAATTAGGGTCAGGTGGGTTCTTAAATCATCAATATATAATAATAAAATTGTAAGTGGTCGATGTCTGAACATCGAAGATATAATAGAGAAACTGGGGGGGCTTTATGAACGCAATAGAACCCAAAACAATGGTTTTTAGAATTTTTGGCTGTTTGTCTGAATGTTTGAACACGCTAATCTCAGAAACGCCTTAACCGGTTTTTAGTAATGCGTAGTGGTTTATTCAACTTAACATTTAAGGTTGTTTTTATTTCAATCGGTTCATATACTCGTATAAAAACGTCTTGTCGATCTAAAGTACCACGCAGGCGGAGCTGCAGGCGACAGCTATATTTATTATATTCTGTTTTTTTAGTATTTGTTGTTATAGCGGCAACAGAAATACATCATCTGTGAAATTTTAACTTTCTAACTATCACCGTTCATGTGAGATACAGCACAAGACAGACGGACGGACGGGCCGCGAAGTCTCAGTAATAGGTTTCACGTTTTCAAGATCATAGAACGCGTCCTACTAATTTCATATAGGTACATACATCTATGTATATATAGAAATGGGGAATGTTCCCCTTAGCTCTCGAGAACTGCTTATGCTCCAATGATGGTTGACCCCTCTATGGATAGCCCTCGATCTGGAGGCAAGCCAAAAAGTCGAAAATTTGACCTAGCCCTAAGGGGTCAAAAGTTATAGGCCAAAACCTATGGCGTGGTGTGGAGTAACAAACATCGACGGTTTTCTTTTTTCAGGGTGACGGTGGCGCCTCCCTAGCGTGTCCTATTGGCGACAATCGCTACAAGTTGTCCGGCCTGGTCGCGTGGGGACTCGGCTGTAACCAGAGTGTGCCTGCAGTCCATACAAATGTACCCAAATTTCGACAATGGGTTGACCAAAGAATGCAGTACTGGAATCTGACAATCCCTAAAATTTGATTAATGGCAGTAAAAGTTGTCTTTACATTTACTGTAATTAAAAAAAATGTGTTCCGAAATATAAAGTAATAAACACAAAATATTATTATTTATTTTTACCCACTTCAAAAAAGGAGCAAGATTACTATTTTTTCAACCTACTTCCAAAATTCAATCGTATGTTTTTATGTTCTGGACTGGTTGAACCGATTTTGATTTTTTTTAAATGATTTTTAAGTGGTCCCATATTAATTTGGTCCCATCCCGACAATTATTTGATTCCATTTTGGTAATTTGAAGTCAATTTTTGTGACAATGTTTGACGTGTTTGCTACACGCTTATCTCCTGAGTTACTAAAGGCTTGAACCTATAAAATCTAGGTCGCTTACATCTCTACCTAAAAGTTCGACGATCCAACTTGCACGAAGTAACTCTCGTAATATCAGCGCACTGCAAACTGAAGGGTAGTAATGTAGTGAGTGGGTGTGTGTAAGTGAGTATTTGCGTGACTGAGTGAGTGTGTGTAAGTGAGTTAGTATGTGCGGCCGTTAGTAAGTCAGTGTGTGAGTGAGTACGACTGTAACAGAGTGTGTAAGTTAGTGTGAGTGAATGAAGAAGTGAGTACCTATGCAAGTGTGTTGGTGTGTGATTGTGTAAGTGAATAAGTGTGTCTCACTAATAATATAACAATTTTCCTTAAAACCTCCATTGTAATTCAATGTAAATCTCATCCCGCAATACTTTTATATGCATTAATTTATTCTATGGGAGGTAAGTGTAAGACCCCACTCCTGCAGTTTGCTGGTCGCAAAAAGTGAGTTAGTGACTGAACGAAAAAGAAATTAGAGATTATGCCTTTTCGCACTTTCCTTGCCCAGATGGAGTAGGTAGTAGACAGTATTTTGGTATAGATAGGGGCTGATCCAAATGAAACGACAGCGTACAGCATTCACACCGTCTGTATTGAACCACGTACACGAGAGAAGAGATAACGGTTACATTGGTACATATTGTTGGTAGTGTTGCCACATTCGTTCTTAAATACTAACATTGATATGGCTAAAGGTCCATTTGACCATACCGTTGGTAAGTTACATGTTGGTTTCCCAACAGTGAGTGTGTGAATGAGATAGTGAGTGATATACCATCACAAATGTATCACAAAAACAGCCGACCAGTCCGAGTATACGAGTCAAAAGTGAGTGTGAGTAGGTGAGTGTGTGATTTTAAATGAGTGAGTGTGTATGTGAGTAACTGAGTATGTTTATCATAATTAAAATAAAACATAATTCTCGTTAAAAATACTCCATATTATTTTAATGAAAATCAAATCATTCACTTGTTCTATGCGAGGCGAGAGTTAAACCCCACTCCTGTAGCTTCCTTGTCGTCCAATAACGATAGCTGGACACTCTTGCGTAAACAGCCGGGACATCCTTCATTCCACAACCGATACCCCATGCCACTAAGCCTGTTAGTTTGTAGCGGTCGTTGCCTATGGGACACGCTAGGGGGGCGCCACCGTCGCCCTGGAAACGATAATTAGTAGTTATGACCACACAGAAGCATTATTTGGGATTTTTGTCCGCATTTTCCATCACACACACACACATCACGCCTATATCCCCGACGGGGTATTTTTAGTCCCATGTTATTACATTGTATTACGCAGTTTACTTTGTACAACACTGCTTCAATTCTGTACAACAGTCGTTACTCACTTGGCAAGTATCTTTTCCTTCTTCTCCACCAGCACAAACAAAACTCTCGTGCAATCTGAAGTTATACCCAAGTCTGGTTCTCTTCAGTAGATTATTACATAGTCTGTGGGGCACCATGTTCACTTCAACCTTTTTAAGAATAACGGCAAAACGGCCTTTTAGACCTGAAAAAAATAATTAAAAGGACGTCACCCTATTGCCACAACACCGAGAATTTTTAAGATCTTTGGGGCTGGGAGACGCTAAGCTATAAGTTTTATGATAAAAAATGGTTATATATTTTTAAATACATACATAATATCCAATCCAATCCTGAGTAGTAGGCTTACAGACTAATAACATTTTTGTAGATGAACAGAAAGGAAATTTAAACTTTTGGCAATGTAGTTTCCCACACTTCACAGTGGGGAATAAAACAGTAATAACACTTCACAGTGGGGAATAAAACAGAAATAACACTTCACAGTGGGGAATAAAACAGTAATAAGACTTCACAGTGGGGAATAAAACAGTAATAACACTTCACAGTGGGGAATAAAACAGTAATAAGACTTCACAGTGGGGAATAAAACAGTAATAACACTTCACAGTGGGGAATAAAACAGTAATAAGACTTCACAGTGGGGAATAAAACAGTAATAACACTTCACAGTGGAGAATAAAACAGTAATACTCACCAAAGACATCTTTACCCCACCCGTTGGCGATGCAATTTTTGTACCCATCGAACACTTCGTCTTGTTCAGGCATACAGATCACATTAATATGTTCTTTTAACACTAAAGGTGACTCCAGGTAAAGAAGACCAATGTCGTTGAACAAGTTTTTGGGGTTGAAATCTATAAAATAAAACCAATATTGAAGGCCTCAAACGGCGTCTATATGCTACCCTAGCAGGTGATTACATATTTGAGCCGTTTGGGGTTGAGACCCTGGGGTCATGGGGTCCGAGTGCTCGTATAGAGCCGCCGCGTATAGAGACATTGCTAAATGCTTAATCGATGCTTCTAAGGAACAGAAGGCTGGCTATTTTCTGGCTCAAAGAATAACGTGGCAACACAGCCAGCATTCTGGGAACCTTCCCAGTCGGCAATGACAAGGAGGATTTTTAAACAATATTTTGTAATATAAATATTTTTAGTATATAATTATGTATATTGTATTTCTTATTGTAAATATATGTCAATATGTATATATTTTATAAGAAACTGTAAACTGAAACAACGCGTGACAAATTGTAAACTGAAATCTTCCTCGAAAACTACTCTATTCGTTGGTGAAAACCGCATCAAAATCCGTTGGGAATTTGATGCGGTTTTTTTTCTTTATTTTTGTAGAGGCTTTTGCCCATAATGGGCATGTCAGCCTTGGGTAGTTTTAGAGATCTAAACATACATATGACAGACAGCGGGCCACTTTGTTTAATACTGTTAAGGAATGTTAAAAATCGATAAAAATACAAAATGGATTTTTTTTTCTAATTTTTTTTTATAATCCTTATACGTAGGTCATACTATGTTAAACAACATGTTAAAACCAAAATATTATGTTTATTGCTTTTCAAAATACTCTCCTTACATTTTGAACATTTTTTCATGCGATCGAACCATTTCTCTAGATGTTGCTTAACCTTTGCTATGTGTTAACATTGTCGGTTACCACTAGACCACGAGCCCTATATTATATTTCTATATTATACTCACTCTCATGTAGATAAATCTCCCTTACAGCTCTCTCTTCGTAAGGGAAGATCTCTTTGTTTGTCTGTGTGTCCCATTCACCAGCACGGATTTTAATTGAATTTGGCGAATATCTATAATTGAAATAATACTGTACTAGCATAATACAAAGAAAACCTTTCAAACATTGACACAATAACCGAATTTAAACTAGTGGTTCTGTGAACCGTAGACTTCGGGAACGGCTTTGTTTAGAAAATTTCTTCTTCAATTTTCTTTATTACTCTTTCATTTGTCATCCAATCCAAAAAAAAAACATTCAAATGTTATTAATTGTAAGCAAGGAGTGTGTGTGTAAAGTTTCATGCAAATCAGTTGATAAATACGGCCTCAAACATGATCTGACAGAACCCGTAGATGTTGAGGTACAGACGAAAGAAATTCTCCCCAGTCTGCAAGTTGAAACGGAGACTTCCGTCGCTTCGCTCCCTCAGTCAATTACAAGAATGGGACCAAAGGACGGTTCCGTACTCAAAGGGATAAACGGGAACCCTATTACTAAGACTTCGGTGTCCATCTGTCTGTCACCAGGCTGTATATCTCATAAACCGTGATAGTGATAACGTTGAAATTTTAACAGATGATGTATTTCTGTTGCCTCTATAACAACAAATACTAAAAAACTGAATATAATAAATATTTAAGGGAGCTCCACAAATTTAATTTGTTTGGCATTTTTGTTCATAGTGGTACTATTGCGAACAGACAGACGTAGCGAAAAACTTTGTTTTATAATGATTATACATACATACATAGACATATCACGCTTATATCCCCGAAGGGGTAGGCAGAGGCGCATTACACACCCACAATTACCCAGTATTTTAGTCCCACGTAACAGGGGGCAAGCCTATTGCCGTCACCGGGCACACATATGGGTTATGTCAAAAATGAACGAATGAATTTAATAAAAAGTAGCAGCTATATTGTAATTTTGAAGAAACAATGGTGTATATTGAAACTTACCTGTATACCACATGAGCTGCCGTCATCACCACTTGGGGATGTATAAGAACCCCAACGCCGACATATGAAAGGTTTTTGGTATCTATTAAGGCAATAACCCATGGGAATTCGCCGAACTGGGTATGGGCACCCTAGGGACATACAACTCATTATTTAGTACATATAAGCCGCGCATGATGACAATGGGATTGGCGGCCATGTTGGTGTGGTTCTATCCCACTCACATCGTGCGCGGCTTATACAATAGGTATTTATTTTATTTACTAGTAGGTGCGGTGTTGCGCGGTTTTTCGCGTCGCACCACGCCATTGGTTTTGGCCTATAACTATGACCCCTTAGGGCTAGGTCAAATTTTCGATTTTTTGGCTTGCCTCCAGATCGAGGGCTATCCATAGAGGGGTCAACCATCATTGAAGCATAAGCAGTTCTCGAGAGCTAAGGGGAACAAAAATTACATTCACCATTTCCATATACAGGGTGTTACGAAAGGGTTATATCAACCCGAAGCCAGCCTTATCACCTGGTCGACCAAAACCCGTTTCGATATGTCGCGACCGCCATAGAAGAAAAAAAAAGTTTATAAAAAATTTAAAAAGATATTTCAAATCAAAACAAACGTGTCCCAACGCTACGGCTTGACGACGAAATCTTACCTGTTTACAGGAAAGGTTCAAAATGGCCGCCTTCCCGCCCGATGCACAAAGATTCTCGCCGGCGCATATTGCTCCGCACAGCTCGTAGCATTTCTTGTGTAACAGTGCTAAATGCGGCTGTAATCCGTAATTTAATTTCTTGCTCTGTTTCGCACTCAACTGCGTACACAGTATTTTTAGGTATCAACGCTCACGGTACAACTCCCGGGCAGCGCTCAAATAGCCTTCTGATGCTCCTACACAAAGCATCGTCTCGTAATACTCTTCGTTACTCAGAGCCATTACTACACAACACAATCACTATCACACACAACTTGACACAACTCACAAATTAACACACTAAACAACTATTTACCAACCTCACTTTACAAAGCAATGAATGCAACTGACTGAACTGACCTGTGACCTTGCTAAATAAATTCTAGGAAATTTCAAACTGCGACCGAGCGACGGGAGACATCGGAGCTCATCGGGCGGCATCGTTAGATGCGAAACAGAGACAAAATATTCCAACCAGGAGGGAGAGAGACGGTTTTTCACAGGCGCGCTTTATTTGTACTACTTACTTTGATGTCAATGACCGTATCAGCTGATTTTAGCTAGTGTTGTTCAAACAAGAGTGTTTTATTTGGTAATAATATTATTTTTTCTGGGTGAATTTTTTTTCTTGTTTGGCGGTCGACACATATCGAAACGGGTTCTGGTCGACCAGCTGATGGTGCTGGGTTCGGGTTGATATAACCCTTACGTAACACCCGGTTTAGATAGATAAGCCGCGCATGATGACAATGGGATTGGCGGCCATGTTGGTGACGTCATAGTGACGTAGAATAACCTACAATACTGTTTGTTATCCGTACTGTTCAGAGATTGATGACGTCACGGAGCGGTTATTGTGACAAGGTTCTATCCCAGTCACATCGTGCGCGCCTTATACATAGGTATCTTTTTTTATTTTATTTATTTACTAGCGGTCGACCGGTTGACAAATTATATACTGTGAATGATTTAGTTTACTCGTTCCCGGTTTCCGTGGGAACACATTACAAGGATAAAAAGTAGCCTATATTACTCAGGGCGAATGTAACTTTCCAATGGTGAAAGAATTTTTGAATTTGGCGCAGTAGATTTTGAGTTTATTCATTACAAACATCACACAAAAATACAAATCTTTCCTCTTTATAATAGTAGTATAGAAAACCTTCCTCAAAAGCCACTCTATTCATTGGTGAGAATCGCATCAAAATCCATTGCGTAGTTTTAAATATCTTACCATACATACGGACGGAAGCGACTTTGTTTAATACATTATATTGAAGTTTAGTGCACAAATAATGTACAATGGTGGTCTTAATGCCATAGGCATTATCTTCGGCTGATGCTAAGAGAGCTAGTAGTAAGCGCGATGATAATATGACAACGTTTGATTCAAAAAACATGTCAAAAATTTACACAAAAGCTTCAAATTACCGAAATGGGACCAAATAATTGTCGGAATGGGACAAATTGACATGGGACACGGGAAGTAGTAGCTTTATTTTAACCCTCAGCATGCCTGGTGACCAAAAGTTACACGGTCCTTGTAGAGTCTCACGGACCCGGACTATTAGCCCCCTATAAACATGTAGTAGCTAGAGTATCTAGATATTTAATACGACAATTTGTCTGTCTGTCCGTCCGTCGCGTTTTTCAATTTACATACATTTGCATGAAATATAAATTTTTTTTTTTTTTTGAGGCGATACAAAGTTCGTCGGGATAACTAGTTAAATTAATTGATATGCTACAGTATGTAATAAAAATAACCCAGAATCAATATGTTTTATTATTTATTCTTATAATTAAACATAAGCAGCGATTTTAACAAAAGCGTAAGCGTAGCGTTTACTTTGCATCATGTATGAAAGTTGTACGTAAATAACAGGACACGCGCACTTAAATCACATCTTTGTTCTAAACAACGGTACCCTGGAATTAAATGACAGGTGTCGGACGTCTAATAACGACTAATAACGGTCAGCTACTGAGGACGGTTGCGTGCAAAATTCAAATTTGAATGAACTGCAGCAATTTGCCAAGCATGCCAAGGGTTAAATTTTAAAAAATCAATATCCGTTCACCCACATGACCCACGCCAAAGATATAAGGCAACACTAACAAACATAATAAAAAAAACACAGTCGAATTGAGAACGTCCTCCTTTTTGGAAGTCGGTTGAAAATAAACATTTTCATGAAGATACTTACATTAAAACTTGCTCCTATACCGTGAGGGTTCCTGATGCCGCAACCCTTCACCCTGGTCGGGTCTGGTTGTGGTTTCGGCTTGTCAGGACTCGAAGGTATGGTACAGCATAATTCCACCGACTCCTGACATTTAGGATTGTAATCGTCTTCGCCGAACCTGGTTATATATTATAAAAAAAATATCATCATCTACAGAGCCATTCAACTTTTTCGAAATACTGAATTTTGTTTTTTTTTACAGTTTTTAGAAAGCATGTTTTTATATACTGCAGCGCCATCTAGTGGGGTAAACTGCATCAAAATCGTACTAGTAGTTATGCACTAACAAATGTTTACTGCAGCCCCCCCTGGTGAGTTATAACCATAACACTTATTTATGAACATACACAAATCAAACCCCAATCCATAACTGAAAACAACATCAAAATCGTTCGAACAAGTAGTTTTGGAGAAAAATGGCAACATAGATTATCAGAAAAAAATGTACGCTGCAGCGCCCCCTGGTGAGTTGTCATCGTAACTTCTAACTAAAAACATGCACCATTTAAACCCGAACCCATAACAGAAAATTATATGAAAATCGGATCATTAGTTTTTGAGAAAACTGGCAATATGTACTTGCACAAACACACAAACAAACAAACGCATAAACAAACATCCTCTCACCCATAATTGGACGTTCTCACACAACGCTATCTAGCCCAAACTAAGCTATAAGCTTGTGCTATGGGATCTAGACAACTGATAAACATACTTATATATTTCTAAATACATACATAATATACATAGAACACACCCAAACTCCGAAACAAACATTTGTGAACCACACAAATATCTGATTCAACCCGGGAATCGAACCCGAGACTCCGGAGCCGAAAGCCGATGCACTACCGACCACGCCACCGAAGCAGTTTAAATTGCAAAATTAAATAAATGAATTAGTTTCTTGTCTGCCTACCCACCTGACGTCCAGCTCTCCATATCCTGTGACGCTAGCGTTATTCACGTCCACACCAACATTGTTTGCGTCACACAGATAATAAGGAACGCATTGACAAGTTTGGCCATTTTCGTCAAGCAACGTAGTGGTACCCTCTGTCGAACTAACTATAATCTGAAACAACAAAAAAACACGGACTTGGGTTTTTGCGGAGCGCGTGCCTTTTAGGTTACCTCTGGCGCTGGGCAAACATCCAGGCCCAAATGCTCAATTGCAATACCGAACAACGTTTCCTTGTCCCGCACCGCGAACTAGTTAAGAGTAACTAGTTCTTCTGAGCGGGAAAAATCAAGCATTACCTTGACATTGGCGAAATCATCCACGAATATCGATGGAGCCACGTTTTTAAAAAAAGAAGATCAAAAAACACGTCAATAATTTACTCAACACCCGACTTAAAATTACCGAAATGGGACCAAAAATAATTGTCTGAAACAAATTGAAATGTGACGACTAATAAAACATTTGCAAAATCTTATAAACTTAAGACTAACGGGTCTTTTACGCGTTATTGAGATATATACATACCTCTTTATTACCCGACGTTTCAACCCAGTTACAAGAGCCGTGGTTACGGGTGGACTGGCTTCAGCTCATCAGCTCTTAAGCTCATCGTCGTCTTCGTGAAGTGCGGGTTTGTTCAACTACACTTCGTCGTCACTAAATATTGTGTTCGGAGAGCCACTACGGCACACCACACTGATAGTATCAGCACGCGGGCGTTCGGTGAGGTGGCGAGTACATTTGCTGATCACCGGATCTTATCAGTCTTAAGTTTATAATGTGTACAAAACCAATTTTGCCAATATTTTTTTTGGCCCCACGTTAGTTGTACTGTCTTTGTACGAATGAAACATTAAATACGCAGCTACTAGAAGTTTTGTCTGAATAAATCCTACTATTTTAGCTCAAATTTCCTCCGAAGCTTCGACTGCTTAGGAAACATTTCAATGGACTATAACTATAGCGGCCGTAATATAGGTACCGATGAATGACGTTATTAAAACTTCCTCGCTCGAGGAAGGTTTTTGTGTAGCTATATAATTTCTCAAGCGAGTGAAGCTGCGGGAGTTCGCTGGTAGTATCATATAATGCAGACATTCATCATGATCCCACCATATCACATGCTGTTGTTTACATAGGAAAAGTTTTAATAACGTCATTCATCGGTACCTATATTACGGCCGCTATCACTCTGTCCATTAGTGAAAACCGCATCAAAATCCGTTGCGTAGTTTTAAAGATCTACGCATATATACATGATTACTTTCACCTGTCCCGATGTCCGTGTTTAATCAAATCTTGGAGGAAGGTTTTTGTGTAGCTATATAATTTCTCAAGCGAGTGAAACTGCGGGAGTTCGCTGGTAGTATCATATAATGCAGACATTCATCATGATCCCACCATATCACATGCTGTTGTTTACATAGGAAAAGTTTTAATAACGTCATTCATCGGTACCTATATTACGGCCGCTATCACTCTGTCCATTAGTGAAAACCGCATCAAAATCCGTTGCGTAGTTTTAAAGATCTACGCATATATACATGATTACTTTCACCTGTCCCGATGTCCGTGTTTAATCAAATCTTGGAGGAAGGTTTTTGTGTAGCTATATAATTTCTCAAGCGAGTGAAGCTGCGGGAGTTCGCTGGTAGTATCATATAATGCAGACATTCATCATGATCCCACCATATCACATGCTGTTGTTTACATAGGAAAAGTTTTAATAACGTCATTCATCGGTACCTATATCACGGCCACTATCACTCTGTCCATTAGTGAAAACCGCATCAAAATCCGTTGCGTAGTTTTAAAGATCTACGCATATATACATGATTACTTTCACCTGTCCCGATGTACGTGTTTAATCAAATCTTAGCATACATCTTTCGCTTCCTCAACTTTCATTAATGCATGCTCACCGGTTAAAATATACATAATTATATACGTATACTAAAAATATTTACATTACAAAAGATCGATTAAAAAATCCTCCGCGTCATTGCTGATGCTGACTGGGAAGGTTCCCAGAATGCTGGCTGTGTTGCCACGTTGGATGGCGATACTTAGTCTTTGGGTCAGAAAATAGCCAGCCTTCTGATTCTGAGAAGCATCGGACCCCATGACCTCAGTGTCTCAACCCCAAACAGCTCAAACATGTAATCACCTGCTAGGTTAGCACGTATACTCACATCTTCAAGCCCCTTCGTAGTAGGCCCAAACTTAGCGGCGGGAGGGGGTGGGGTGCCAAAGATTCCGTTGAGGACCAAAGGGTCTATAGTTGTAGTCTGTGAGTTCACCAGCACCACGACCACACTGAACAAGAGATACTGCATCATACTGGAAAGAGAGAGATATAATTATAAGCAGAAACTAAGTTTACTTTCTTTGGCCTCAGCCCCGCAGCACGTGACCCTTCCTGCTGCTTCTGTAAGGACGGCGGGTGACTATCCCACCGTCCTCAGGCCCCGATCGTGGAGGTATCGACCTCTCATCATGGTTATTACACTCATCTACGCCCAAGATCATCGGATCTTGGGCGTAGATGAGTCTGCGGCGCCCTGGCCGCTGACTTCGGAACTCGGTGGGGAGGGTACGCTCCCTCTCCCTCTCGGGCGCCTTCTTCGCGAGCATGTCCTGCTCGCAGAAGGACACGGCCGCGTTCCACCCACTGCAAATACCCTCTCGCAGGAGACCATGGCTTGGAGCATGGTCTCCAGAGAGAGGGTACTCACTACGAGGTCCCGGAGCTGACTCGCCCACGTTGAGCACTCCACCAACGTGTGGAGTGCGGTGTCGTCGTCGGAAACCTCGCAATGTTGACACTGAGATGTGACCTCACGAATACTATCCCGCAGCTCTGCATGTCCTCATCGTCTGTGTCCGACCGCGGAGGGTCAAAGTTTAAGTATCTTGCTATCGGATTCTTAAACCAAAAATGTATTTGCTACCTTAATATGTATTTTAAATACCTATCTAATTAACGATGCCCACACGTTGAGGTACTTAGACGCAACAAAAAAAAACCTTCCCACTTTACCTACAAGTTTTTTTTTACTAATAAAGTACCGTAGTACTTTATTTATACTACAATCTAGCCAAATTGATTAATAAGTAAATACATTTCATCTAATTTACTATGTAAACATAACACTAAGCATGCGTCCATTAACACTTACTCAGTTTTTTGAGCTGAGTTTACGAAGCTCTTTCTTAGACGACTCGTGTATTTCGTTCGTGATCGAACTCCTCCTAAACGACTGGACCGATCTTTTTGAAATTTGGCACGGTCATAGTGATCATCACCGTGAGTGCATATATCTGAATTCATAAAGATCGGTCTAGTCGTTTAGGAGTTCAACCCGGATCGACAAACTCAGCTCAATTATTGCAACAGCAGAATGAATTGCATACCTAGTTGTTAAGACGAAGACACTTTGTTCATGTGTCCTTTGCACGCAGCACTTATCACTACATTAATTTATTTGACACTTAAAAACACTACACTAACTCGAACAGTTTCGTTCGTTTCAGTCTTCTTACTATATTAGTGATGTCAAGAAGCTGGATTGCCTCAACATTCACATGGTTATGAAGTCTGTTTTCGTGAGCTTCTGCATATTTTTGTATAACTCGATCAACGTCGTCCATGTCTATCTCGCGGTGTAGATCGCAGTTGGGAATGTACCAAGGTGCATTAACTATGTCCCTGAGCAATATATTTTGGAATCGTTGGATGATTTGACGATTGCTCTTTTTGGTACAGCCCCAAAGCTGGATACCATAAGTCCATACTTACTGTACTTATAGAGGAGAGTGTCTTCCAAGCAGCCAGTACATTTTCTGGTAGCGTATTTTCAATTCTATCTCCTACTTTACATGTAGGGTCAAAAAAAAATATATTTTTTCATTATTTTAGCACTGAGTCCGAGACGCCCAGGACTTTAATTGGCTGTGCCATAGCGGTTGGCACGTAAGATTTTGTTGCCTTTCATCAACATTTCATAGCAAGGCAACAGATCTCAAAATTATTTTCTAAATTATAATATAGCTGCTTATTTTATTAAATTAATCCGGCCATTTTGGACATAACCTACTTTGTATAGTGCCCGGCGACGGCAATAGGCTTGCCCCCTATTACGTGGGACTAAAAATACTGGCAAATTGTGTGTTCCCTTCAGGGATATAGACGTGATATGTGTGTGTGTGTGTGTGTGTGTGTGTGTGTGTGTGTGTGTGTGTGTGTGTGTATTTTAGCACTTTGTCGGCGTAGTAAATACACATTTTTTTAATTCCGCGGCCGCTCTAACATCTGTCGCCGGGCGTCTCTGGTTACAAGCAGAACGTACTTCCAGTGGCGCCCGGCGGAAATACACATACTGCCGAAAAGTTGGCGTAGAATAAGTAGGTATGCCTTCAAGAACTAAAACCCATTAAGAACTAAAACGTCTTAGACGTTAATAACCTTATACAATGAAATGAAAATGAATTTTGATAACGCAAAAAAATAGTCATGAAATAGACATAAATAGTCGTACATGTAAAAAAAATAGTCGCATTATAGTTTCGGCGTTATAGCTGTAATCCTGATTTCTGGTGCAAGCAAACGGTAAAGTCTACCGAATTGGTTTAGGTTCCAAAAAATGTTCATTAAATAGTCGCAACGAAATGCCAAATCTCAGAAATAGTTCATAAAAGATTTCAGAGCTATAAAAGTTCTCTGGTGAAAATTATGACTAATATTCAATTTGAAAAATTCAAATTTCTCCGGAACGCCTGCGATTTTTGGTCTAAAGTTTGTGCCAACTATAGCTATACAACTTAGTAATTAGGTATAGGCAGGACTATGTCACTCGCCTAACGACCGCAAAAAATACGTGACGTCAGCGACTACTTGAAGTTGTAAATTAGTAAGGGTTGTCTCTTGTTTGTGACACGACATTGACCATAGAGTTGATATTGGGGCATTAACGTCATAATTATTGGTCAAATTATGCTGATATATATTTTACTTTACTGGACAACCCTAACGTTCGAATGATGTTCTCTGCAAACAAAAAAATGTGCTTTAATTAACGTCGGAGTGTAAGTTCTGTATGTAAGTACTATTCCCTAGTCTGTGACTATAGCTATACAACTTAGTAATTAGGTATAGGTACATACATATAAGCCAACATCGCCATTTTAACAATTCGTATTGTAATTATTCAAAAGCCAGTTATTTTTTGCTCCGATTATTTATTTTTGTATGTATTGTTTTTCCCCCCGACATGGTTAGCTTATTATAGTAATAATGATAGATAATAGTGTATGAAGGTATGTGCACACCATACATACATACAATATTACTGTAATTGGTCGGTTCGATTACCGGTTTACCATTGAGGAGTCGGAGTTACAAGTTTGAAGACCGATGCCAGAATATTGACGTGTGTTAAAGAGTGGATTAATGAAAATTGTAGTGCGTTAAAATCCTTCCAATATTTTTTTAGGGTTACGTAGTAAATGTCTCGGAACCCTTATAGTTTCTTCATGTCATCTGCTTTCCTCCCAAACGGTTAATGCTAGAAACATGAAATTTTGCATAGATAAGTATATT
The DNA here is from genome assembly GCA_963556515.1 of Nudaria mundana. Lineage (NCBI taxonomy): Eukaryota > Metazoa > Arthropoda > Insecta > Lepidoptera > Erebidae > Nudaria > Nudaria mundana. The sequence continues at coordinate 4,834,388 of OY748309.1, forward strand.
TACTACGACTTCAATAAAATTTAAAAAAAAAATTCTCGCGTCTACCCCATCGTGTGGGGTATAATTAGATAGGTCTTTTTCAAACATTGATCAACACTGCGAGGTTTCCGACGACGACACCGCACTCCACACGTTGGTGGAGTGCTCTGCGTGGGCGAGTCGGCGCCGGGACCTCGTAGTGGGTCTGTGCGTGGATACCCTCTCGCTGGAGACAATGCTTCAAGCCATGGTCTCCAGCGGGAGTGGGTGGAACGCGGCCGTGTCCTTCTGCGAGCAGGTCATGCTCGCGAAGGAGGCAGCCGAGAGGGAGAGGGAGCGTACCCTCCCCGCCGAGTTTCGAAATGAGCGGCGAGGGCGCCGTAGACTCATCTACGCCCAAGATCATCGATCTTCATGATCGGGGCTTGAGGACGATGTGATAGTCACCCGCCGTCCTTACAGAAGCAGGCTAGAAGGGTCTGAATCTGGTCGCGCTACCAGATTCACTCACCGACGCGGGATAAAACCCTACCCCAACGACGAGGGATTCTCATCCCGACCAAACCCCCGAAGAGGACACACAGCTGGCCAAAGTCCGCCGGGCGCCACTGGAAATACCTTCTGCGTGCGCACCAGAGACGCCCGACAACGGACCCTGTAGGCACCCTGTAGTACGTCTTTGTCGGTGTCAATGACCTTTTATATCTATCTATTTGGGATTAGGTATAGTTCAGATGCCTCGTTACAGACGATCTCACTTCGTCACAAGTTTCTTGCATTTGAAGCAACTTGCCAATGTTCCGTAATTAAAGATGGCGTACCTACCATGTAAGGTATTTTATTTACACTGGGGACTTAGAAATTCAAGTATACAATACACATGCACAACGGCCAGCCAGCAAGCCACCCTGTGTTTAGGGTCACCAGGCTATATCTCATGAACCGTGATAGTTCAACAATTAAAATTTTCACAGTTGGTGTATTTTTGTTAACACTTTCAATAACATCAAATAAGTACTAAAAAACAGAATAATATAAATATTTCCATACAACAAACGTGTTTTTTTGCTGTTTTTTAAAAAAAATGGTGTGAATCCGACTTGTCCTTGGCAGTTTTTTTTTAAAACGCAGACTTAGAGATTCAAGCATGCACAACGAGTCAGCGAGCAAGTCCGCCGGCTTTTAAGTCCTCAAGTCTAAAGACTTCCGACTGTTCCATTGGCGGTTTAGACTGTATTTTCAACCGACTTCCAAAAAAGGAGGAGCTTCTAAATTCGACTGTATGATTTTTTATGTTTTTTACCTTTGTGGCGTGTACTAAACGAAGCACCCTCCTGACGTCATATATACGAGACGTCTATATATAAAAATGGGAAATGTCCCCCTTAGCTCTCGAGAACTGCTTATTCTCCAATGCCATAAAAATCGAAAATTTGACCTAGCCCTAAGGGGTCAAAAGTTACAGGCCAAAACCTATGGCGTGTTGCAGCGCGAAGCACCGCGCAAGACACCGTACTAGTCATACTAGAAGGCGGTTCTATTCCCTTCTACAAGCTTCTACCAGTTTCCACCTGCGCATACGCCATAAGCCACACCTCCTTATAATTGAACTAGCCAATTAGGTATAAGGATAAATTATAAGTACCAACTAAAAATGTCTTACTTAAACTTAAATATCTTCGTACTGGTTGAACCGATTGTGATATTTTTTTTAATTGGAAGCTACTTCTTCCCAATTGGTCCCATACCGCTAACTATTTGGTCCCATTTGACGTGTATTTTTATCCAGAGTTTGTTGATGCAGGTACCAACGGTTATGTTCGCCAGTAGATCACCGGCTTAAAGAATCAAATAATTATAAGTTTCTTCATGTTTCCTTATCAGGTCATATTATTATTTATTTTAAGAGCGGTCAACACAGAATGACCATTGATATAAGAAATAAGGTCATCGTCCAAGATTGCGATTATAATTTTGTACATAAATAATAACATACATACAGACAGGACTGTATATTTCTGTATTTCAAAGCTATGAATTTGCTCAAACTATTCTGAAAATTTTAAGAAAGAAATTATAAATAGATCTATAATATAATTATAAATAGAATATGATATGAAGCTAAAATTCGATGTTGTCGGTATTGGTCATCGTATCTCAGTGGTCAGAGCATTCCCCCTGTTAGGGAAAGGCCGTGGTCGTGGTTCGAGTCCTGCCGATGACATCAGTTTTTGTGATCTATTTATAATTTATTTCTTAATATTACAGGACAGATTATTTGGAATACCACTTTCTACGATGGCATACTTCTTTCGCTTCTTTCACTGTCATAAGTATTTTCATGCATTTTTGTATTTCAAAGCAGCTGCAATGAGTTTGCTTAAACTATATTGTTCTGAAATCTTGTTTTGACATGTTTTGATGTAATAAGGCGCCCCTAGTGGAACGCAAACATATACTGGACAAACTATATCAGAGCCGCTTCTTCTTCTTCTTTAAAAACGTGGCTCCATCGATGTTTATCGATGACTTCGCCAATGTCAAGGTAATGCTTGTTTAGACGATAGTCCCGCACAGAAGAACTAGTTATTCCTAACTAGCTCCAGGTGCAGGACAAGAAACGTAGTTCGGTATGTGAGTATCTGAGGACTCGATTTTTGCGGAGCGCCAGAGGTAACCTAAAAAGCTACCTGCCACGCGCTCAGCAAAAATCGAACTCTCGAGCTGCTTAGTAGTCGCCACGAAGAAAACGAGTGACACTCGCCAAGTCCCCATCTTTCTATAGGTAGGTATTAGCACAGAATAGGGAATAGTACTTACATACCTTGCACTCCGACGTTAGTTAAAGCACATTATTTTATTTACATAGAACATCATTCGAACGTTAGGGTTGTCCAGTAAGTAAAATATATACCAGCATAATTTGACCAATAATTATGACGCGACGTTAATGCCTCAATATCAACTCTATGGTCAATGCCGTCACAAACAAGAGACAACCCTTACTGATTTACAACTGCAAGTTGTCGCTGACGTCACGTTTTTTTTGCGATTGTTAGGCGAGTGACATAGGCCTGGTTTTAGGTAGATTTTTGATCTGAGCTTGAAACCCTAAAATCAGCTCCTCTTTACAAATAAATAAAATTTAAGTCTTTTTGTCCAATTTTCAAAAAAAACTCTTGCTTGCAAAACAACTTGGATGTCCGTATGTCTGTTTGTTCCGCGTAAGTAATCTCTGAAATGACTGGAACAATTTATCGGAACTTGCGCTTACTGTAGGCGAATGCGCTAACGCTATGCCACCGAGGTTGTCTAATTAAATAAATAAATATGTTAGGACTAGGACAATTCACACAACGCCATCTAGTCTCAAACAGGGGTACCGTGGGGTGATATGAGTACTAGATAAACTGATAGAAATACTTATATAGGTACATTTTTTTTGTAAATACATACATATTATACATAGGAAACATCCAGACTTCGGTACAAACGTATCTGACATCACATAGTTTGTCCCGACAGTAAAATTGATTCCGATAATCAACGTAAAATTGTTTTTAATAGAATATACCTACATAGGCATTTGTACACCAAAAACAAAAATAATACCGAAACGTGTTGATAGGTACAAATGACGGCCTTATCACTAAGAGTGATATTTACATTACAGGCAAGCTTTGGATGTACATAAAATCTTCTGAACCGAAATACAGGCACAGAATAGGGAATATTACTACGTAGGTAACTTTTTTTAATTATTAGGGATTTAAAAAAAAAATTAAATAAAAGCTAATGGTGGTCCCATTTCAATTTGGTCCCATTCCGACAATTATTTGGTCCCATTTCGGTTTATTGAAGTCGGTTGTTGTGTCAACTTTTGACGTGTATTTATATTCCATACTAGCTGTTGCCCGCAGCTCCGTCTGCGTGTTACTTTAGATCTAAGTACATAACTTTTTTATTTATGAAGCGATTGAAAACCAAACCGCAAATTCAAATCGGTTAAGCCGTTTCTGAGATTAGTGTGTTAGAACATTACGCCAAACAGACAAAAGTTCTAAAAACCATTGTTTTGGGTTTTATTGCGTTCATAAAGCCCCCCTACATACCCTACAACAGTTTCTCTATTATATTCTCTATTATATCATAAAAATTCATCTTAAGATACGAAAATATTATATTCTTTGTGTGTGATAGTCTTGAATTGTATGGCGAGCGATATTGTATCTTAAGTTAAAATATTATCCGCCGGGCGCCACTGGACATACCCTCTGCTAATAACCAGAGACGCCCGGCAACGGACGTTGAGAGCGCCTGCGGCCATGGGCCACGGAATTAAAAAAAAAAAAAAAAGTTAAAATATTATAGTATCTTAGCCGTGTGCAGCGCCCCTTAGTGAACTCCACTGCGGGTGACGTAACCTGTTCTGAAGAGCTCTTCAATCTGATCCCACCCTCTTCCTTCCGATCCCGAACAACGCGTGCCGGGCAGAGATGCCACTCCCACACAGTGGATAGCATGTTCGCGAGAACCGAGCGTTTTAAACGTTCGTTTCTCTGCCGAGCGATAATGGCCTGGAACGCCCTACCTGTGCACGTGTTTCCTCTCACATATAACCCTGGGTTCTTTAAACGGAGCGTGAAGAGGCACATCAGTAGATCGTCAAGTTGAGGGCCACTCTCTATAGTATTGTGTGCTGTGAGAGTGGCCCACAATCGGTAGACGTCGTCACGAGTTACCACCAGGCGGGCGGCGTCAATTTGGCGAACCCAATATAAAAAAAAACATACGACAAACTTATTATTTGCGGTTGGTACAGTAATCGGATCTAGGTATCGAACCGCAAAATTATACTTTTTATATACTTTTCCGAGATAAAAAGTACCCAAGTTTCATCGTAATCGAATCGGTACTTTTTGCGTGATGCCTGAACAGACAGACAGACAGATAATTTTTTTTTAATTACATTTTTGGGTTCGGTGTCGGTCTACTAACACCCCCTGCCATTTATTTTTTTGATATTTTCAATGTAAAGAATTTTCACTTCTACATATTTATTATAAGTATAGATATATAAATAGGGAATGTACCCGCCCTTAGCTCTCGAGAACTGCTTATGCTCCAATGATGGTTGACCCCTCTATGGATAGCCTTCGATCTGGAGGCAAGCCAAAAAATCGAAAATTTTACCTAGCCCTGAGGGGTCAAAAGTTATAGGCCAAACCCTATGTCGTGGTGCGGTTCGAAGCACCGCGCAAGACACCGTACTAGTATATACGAGTAAGTAGTCAAAGCTCCGAAAGTCATCGTTTCTTGGAATAAAATAACTATAGAATAAAAAAAATCCTTCCGCCTTGTGTTAAAATATTTTAAAACTAGTTTTATGAAAATGTAAACAACGTGTTTAAACCTTGAAGTTTTGGTCTTACATTGATACTTATTATTTTATAATTGCTTGTAGGGAGGTATTTAAAAAATAACCATAAAAAAACACAGCTAGTCCCGGCGAACTTCGTACCGCATATTTTTTTCTGTTATGTTCCGCTAAACTTTTTTTTTTCCTCCATAAGAACAAGAACCTTCTCCTGATAGTACCTAACGATCACAATAAAAAAACAATTAGTGAATGCGGTTCAACAGCTGAACCGATATCTTTCGAGATTTGCGCTTATCATCACAGTTAGCAATTCATTTTTATAAGATAAGTTAGATATTATTTATACTACTATTATAAGGAGGAAAGATTTGATTTCAAAAATTCTTTCACCATCGGAAAGCTACATTCACCCTGAGTAACATAGGCTTACTTTTTATCCCGGTATTGTTCCCACGGGAACCGGAAAATCACGCGGGCGGAGCTGCGGCGACCAGCTAGTCATAGATGTAATAAGCAATCAACGTTATGCCAAACATAAACAGCATCTTTAAGTATGCCTAGTAGGTATAAAATAAGATACCAACGTAATATCAATAAACATTAGAATAAACTAAAATGTGAAGGTCACTATAATATAATACTTACCTAAATTAAATAAAGATAAACACTAACATAAATATATTTTATCACTAAAAATGTTCTTCAAAATAATTATTGGTAAACAAAACACTGAGTACGTATATTTAAAAAAAAGGAACTTTTTAAACTACTGGCCTCGGCCGCATCTTTAAAATGACTGATATGTCAAACACTCAGCGGTCAATAAAACCGGATACGTTGAGCTTACGTCACATTAAGGAAAACCAGTCGCGAGCAAGGCTGAGAAGACTGCAAAATTTTGATTTCTTATAAAATTATACCGAACGGCCGAGGCTTTACCCGTGTTTTTGTTTCTAAAATAAAAGTAGCCTAAGTTACTCCTTAGACCATCAGCTATCTGCCAGTGAAAGTCACGTTATAATCGGTTCAGTCGTTTCAAAGATTAGCCGTAACAATAAGACGGCCAGACAAAAATATTAATTTTTTTTATGTAAGTGCCGTGCCGTAGGATACTTTCATATGTATTTGGATTTTAGTGAAAAGCTTCAACGGACACTTCAATTTAATTTATTTCTAATCTATACAAATAAATAAAATTGAAGTGTGAAAGTTTCGAAAAATAATATTGAGTTTGTTTTGAACTTATATTTTTGTGAGCGGTTGATAGTTATGCTAAGTTTTAGTATCTAGTTCTTACACAAGTGAAGAGTATAAATAAATATATGACAGGAGTAAACATATAGCTCATAACGCCAACCAATAATTACATCGCGGACATGACTGTCAATAAAGTACAAGTTGGTGCGTAAACTAGTTAATTTTTTTTTACATCCTCACACTACGTCATCTAGCCCAAATTAAGCTAATATAAGCTTGCGGTATGGGATCTAGACGACTGATAAACATACTTATATATTTCTAAATGCATACATATTATGTGTAAACAAATATTTGTGGATCACACAAATATTTTGATTCAACCTGGAATCGAACATGAGACCTTAGGGACGGGCGGTCGCATACTCATACCACTGCACCACCGAGGCAGTCAATTTGTATGAAGTTATTGTTCTGAAATTTTGTTTTTGACGTTTTTCAGTGTAATGTAGTGCCCCCATTAGAACGCCAACTAAAAGGCCCGGAAAAGGCTACAGGTTGACCCAATAGTAATAAGTTCAGTAGAGTTATCCAAGTGTGTCATGCATAAGTCACCTTCTTTAAGTTTATATATTTATGAAATTCGCATCTACATATCCGGGGCCTCCTGTCATACGGACGAGGCTTTGGAAAATTATCTTCAGTGCTCGAAAACCCACCGGGCGCTACTGGAAATACCTTCTGGTGCATACCAGAGACGCCCGGCAATTAATGTAAGAGCGGACGCGGTTGCAGGAAGTTAAAAAAAAGTGCACGAAAGCGGTAATAGGCTCGCATCCCAACAATATGTCGAAAATGTGGTTGTCAATCTTTGCCTACCTGCCCTCAGGGATATAGGTGTGATATACCTTTGTCAAAAATATTTTGTACAAAGCATTCGCATGAAGGTTGTACGCTCAATTACTACGGCAACGCATTAATATGAGCTCGTCAGTAATGGCTGTAAAACCCAAGATATATTGTTTAATTAACCTTAAATCACTTGTTTTTTTTTTCAACTTACGAGTATCGGTGCAAGATAAGGTCAGTTTTATGTGTCGAGGTCGCATGTATATTGCCCGTACCATCGTGAAACGATTTTCTCAATCTACTTATTATATTATATTAAAAATTATATTATAAACATACATAGTAAAAAAAGTCGCCCGTTCCCTATGTATCTTTACAATTACGCAACGGATTTTGATGCGGTTTTCGCCAATAGATAGAGTGGTTCTTGATGAAGGTCTTAGTATATAATTAGTAAGCTGGCGAAGCCGTGAGTCTCCGCTAGTTATGTGTAAAATAAATACTAAAATATACGATTCTTTTGGGTTAGGTACTTACTTTGTTTAAACAAAATTACTAGATACTTTCTTAAAACAAATTGACTGCTTCGGTGGCGTGGTCGATAGTGCATCCACTTTCGACGCCGGAGTCTCGGGTTCAATTCCCGGTCGGGTCAGACTTTGTGTGAAAACACATACATTTGTGCTGAAGTCTGGGTGTTTCCTATGTATAATATGTATGTATTTACAAAAAAAAGTATGTAAGTATTTATATCAGTTTATCTAGTACTCATATCACAAGCTCTGCTTAGTTTGTGACTAGATGATGTGTGGATTGCCCTAATATAAAAAAACCTGTTAAATATAGGGGGTTTTAAGTATATGAGTGTTTTCGCGAGTTTATTGTTCGAGTATAATTAAATATAAGTTACCTAATATACCTACTGTTATTCATTACATTACACATGTTTTATGTACAGAGACTTGATCCCACAGTCAAACTGATAACACGGTTTTGTCGGACTTTGGTTTAGTTGTAAGTAACGAATCTGCATAGAATAATAAATAAATAAAAATAACTGTTATAAGTTGCTTGTGTCTCTATGAGAACTGATGCATACATTTTTAGTCATCATTCGCCGAGCCTTTTCCCAACGCAGTTGGGGTCTGCTTTCCAGTCGTAACTGCGATTCGGCTGAACTTTGATAATTTCCGTGGAGCGACTGCCATCTGACCTCTGCAACCCATGGGAGATATTCAAGTTCTGTAGTTAGACCACGAGGATTTTTGATTTAGGGTACTACCCCTATCGACTGCCATAGATGTTTGTATGACAACCGGGACCGACGGCTTAACGTGCTCTCCGAAAATTAACGTCCTTATCCCCAAATGTTGTTAATTACGCCCAGATTTCGCCAGTCTACCCAGTCCCACGTAGTAGAGAATGAGCTTAATACTTTGGGTATTTACTAATAACCTAAATTGCCAGTCTCGTCAATCATCAGTTGCAGGGGAAGACAAGTTAGAACTCAGAGATGTGGAGCCTGAAATACCATTTTTTTTTGGTAAATTCCTATCCAAAATCTGACAACACAGGCAATTGTCAATTTCCTTATAGGTAATCTAGGTATTTTGTTGGCAGAAAAAAAAACTTGAAATAAGTAAGTAGTTCGTCTAAACTTTCTTAGTGACGTAAGCTAAATTTGTTCGATTTTAGAAATTATTCCTAGCAAAAAAGCTAATTACCATTTAAATGCGAGAATCTGCGAGATGTTTAGCGAAAACGTGTTTTTACTGTTATTCACCTCGATTTTTAATATATTAAAATATAATGTGCCATTTCTTTAAAGTAAATTATATCCTACCTATTGCAGTTTAAAAAAAACGGTAAGTCTGTTTTTTTATTAACATCCGCTGTTCTAGTCGTTCAAAAAGAGTTATTTATTAATATTTAATAAAAATTCAAGACAAATAAATGCTTGGAAGGCCAATAAGGCCATTTACCGCGTTCAATGTCTGTCAACGACTATATTCCAACTTTTTGGCCGTTCAGTATTTGGCGCGAACCGAATACAATGCGGCAGTTTTTTTTAATCCGCGGCCGCCCGTACTTGCCTAAGTTTTTGCCTAGGTCCATTGCCAGGGGCGGCATAGTGTTCGAAATAAATAATAGACGATAAGGAAGCGCTTTTGTATAACCCCTCCGGGATAATTCAATAGTGTATACTCTGTGGGATACATAGGTACTTACACGACTTTACGTGTGTGTGAATCACTACATATTATAAAACAAAGTCGCTTCCGTCCGTATGTATGCTTAGATCTTTATAACTACGCAACGGATTTTGATACGGGTTATCACCAATGGATAGAGTGGTTCTCGAAGGTTTTTGTGTATAATTTGTCAAGTGGGCGTCCGCTAGTATGACTATAAATACTAGATATTAAAATCTGACGAAATGAGAATCTGGCCAAATATCTCTAATTGCCGAGATTCTATTTAATTGTATGTAAAATCCATCGACCTGAAAATCTTTCTCGACTGTTGGACTTTTGGTTCGAATTACAGAATGGTTTTGAATATTCTAATAGTGCCCGGTAACGGCAATAGGCTTGCCAGCCAACAGAACAAACTGACTCATAGACAAAGAATATTTTAACCACGATTATAGAGTAAAAGAGGGAATTTCGACGCACAAAATAATATCGAAAGACTTTACCGTTTGCTTGCACCAAAAATGAGGATTACAGCTTGACGTTCAAGTTATAATCCTCACTAACTTATAGCTATAACGCCGAAACTATAATGCGACTATTTCTTTTACATGTACGACTATTTATGACTATTTCATGACTATTCTTTAGCGTTGTCAAAATTCGTTTTTGAGATTTCAAATATGAGGATTACAGCTTGAAGCACAGACAAAATTGCGATGCACGTTACCTATACTGCGATAGAACATCTCGGAGATTTTCATTGACTGATCATTATCAAAGATTTTCAGTGCGATACAACTCAACGTGCATCGTTCGAATTTTAGAGCACCCTAGGGAATGTTGGCCATATAAGCGGCCTCTGTCGGGTGTTACCCCTCATCTTCGGAGTCAGGTTTCATCCCACATCGGTGAGTGAACTGAGTGAAGACGTGGGTGGGACGAAGATCCACAGCCTAGCCACAGTTACTAGCCTGCCGTCCTCTGACCCCGATCATGGAGGTCGATGGCTTTGAGCGTAGATGAGTTTTTTTTTGGAACTCAGCAGGGAGGGTACGCTCCCTCTCCCTCTCGGCCACGTCCTTCTGACCTTCACAATACAATGGCGATAATTTCCACAAAAACACAAAAAGATTTTTAAAAACATATATTTTTTTATTAATTTTATTAAATATATTTACACTTCGTTATAGTAAATGGGCTAATACAATTCATTAATTAAAAAAAATATGACTAAGCATATACCGCGACCATCTAATTATACATTCGTTTCTTTCTAACTTAAAGTGTTAGAAAGGTACAACACGTCTGACCTTTTAAAAATGAACGCAATCACAATGTCACCTACTTCATGAAAAAAAACCGCAATAATAATATCTATGCGTGCTAAAGATGCACGATACGAATATTCTCTGTAAATCTGAGTTACGTTTTGGATTCGATTCCTGGGTTTAAACATATTTAATCATTAGCTGTTACCTACAGTTCGCGAGGGATAAGCTGAGCTTTGCATTTGTGTGAGTGACCACCAAAAGTAGAGTCAAAACTCTTTTTGTAGTTGTGTGTATAGTCCGAGACGCCCAGGACTAATTGGCTGTGCCATAGTCGCTAGCACGTAAGATATTGTTGCCTTGCATCAACATTTCATTGGGTTTAATTTTTTTTTCAAAATTATAATATAGCTGCTAATTTTTATTAAATTCATTCGGCCATTTTGGACATAACCTATTATAAATGTGCCCGGTGACGGCAATAGGCTTGCCTCCTATTACGTGGGCCTAAAAATACTGGCAAATTGTGGATGTATAATGCACCTCTGCCTACCCCTTCGGGGATATAGGCGTGATATGTGTGTGTACAACAGGTCACATATACGGTCACGTACACTGCACTCACACAAATGCAAAGCTCAGCTTATCCCTCGCGAACTGTAACTGTATGTAGTTGAAAATGTTTGCAAAACTGTTTGTAATTCACATCTGCCTACCCCTTTGTGGACATAGGCGTGATGTATATGTATTTTATCAATTTTAAATATATGAGAAAACTATAAAGTAATTAAGGAATAAACAAGTCGAACATTGATACAAAATCTGACATCAAATAACCGGAGTGAGACCAAATAATTATCGGAATGGGACCAATTTGAAATGTGACCACATGGGAAGCAGTAGCTTTCAATTAAAAAAAAAATTCGGCGCGCGGTTGAAGCGCGCAGGTGTGCAATGTACAGCGCCGTTGTCGCATCCCTCGAGAGTCAGCAAGCGCAATAGGAACTTAGTACGGCGCGCGGTTGAAGCGCGCAGGTGTGCAATGTACAGCGCCGTTGTCGCATCCCTCGAGAGTCAGCAAGCGCAATAGGAACTTAGTACGGCGCGCGGTTGAAGCGCGCAGGTGTGCAATGTACAGCGCCGTTGTCGCATCCCTCGAGAGTCAGCAAGCGCAATAGGAACTTAGTACGGCGCGCGGTTGAAGCGCGCAGGTGTGCAATGTACAGCGCCGTTGTCGCATCTCTCGAGAGTCAGCAAGCGCAATAGGAACTTAGTACGGCGCGCGGTTGAAGCGCGCAGGTGTGCAATGTACAGCGCCGTTGTCGCATCCCTCGAGAGTCAGCAAGCGCAATAGGAACTTAGTACGGCGCGCGGTTGAAGCGCGCAGGTGTGCAATGTACAGCGCCGTTGTCGCATCCCTCGAGAGTCAGCAAGCGCAATAGGAACTTAGTACGGCGCGCGGTTGAAGCGCGCAGGTGTGCAATGTACAGCGCCGTTGTCGCATCCCTCGAGAGTCAGCAAGCGCAATAGGAACTTAGTACGGCGCGCGGTTGAAGCGCGCAGGTGTGCAATGTACAGAGCCGTTGTCGCATCCCTCGAGAGTCAGCAAGCGCAATAGGAACTTAGTACGGCGCGCGGTTGAAGCGCGCAGGTGTGCAATGTACAGCGCCGTTGTCGCATCCCTCGAGAGTCAGCAAGTGCAATAGGAACTTAGTACGGCACGCGGTTGAAGCGCGCAGGTGTGCAATGACCGAGGTGAAGTGGGGCCGTTGTTAAAGCACTGATCGGTCATCTAGGTATTTTTGATCTAAGGAGAACCTCCTTCATTTTTTTAAATCTGTTAATAAGCACTGCAGAGATTCTATTTAGTGGTATGTAACATCGGTCCTGACTGTTGAAATTTTTGTTTGAATTACAGATAAGTTATAGATTTTCTATAGTGCCCGGTGACGGTAATAGGCTTGCCACCTTGAACCATTGAACTAAATAATGCCTGTGGCTCCACCTGCAGTAGTTTTCTAATAAAATCTTAGATTATAGTCATCAATGACATTCTGAGATCATTATTGTTACAGTCAAAATGATATTAATACTTGTTATGAACGCCATTGAAAAACCATAAGGTGGGTAGGTAGTCAAACATTAATTGGAAATAAAAGAGTGAATGAAAAGAGCAGAAATGAATAAAAAAGAACGAGTGAACAAAATGTCAGAAGAAAAGCCGGTCTGACAGCAATGATATAAAATAAAATATTCACGTCATGTGATTGAAATTTAAATAATTTAAATGTATTTGCTAAATAAAGAATTCCAAAAGAGAAATTAGAACATTATATTCAATCAAATTAACTTTCTTGTATATATTTTTAATCATTAATTAAATACAATTAGTTACTGATTTGATAGTAAATAAAAGTGACGTCATAAGCTTATATTTCATACAATTTTCTACGAGCCTTAAAGTTTTGACATTCAATAAAAAGAAGTTGATTTGACTTGTCAGTCATCTATCTTATTGTTTCCAATATTATTAGTTGTATAGATCGATTGCTTGTCGACTCTACCGTGACATTAGAGTCGATGAAGTATTAGGAGTGAATGAAATTTTATAAGAACGTGAGTGAATGGTATTGAATGAAATAGAACTATTTTACTGTTAAATAAGTTAAGATAAAAGTTCTTCGTTAAGAGTGGGGTCATGTCAGTAGTGTGATGTATAAGCCGCGCACGATGTGACTGGGATAGAATCTTGTCACAATAACCGCTCCGTGACGTCATCAATCTCTGAACAATACGGATAACAAACAGTATTGTAGCTTAATCTACGTCACTATGACGTCATCAACATGGCCGCCAATCCCATTGTCATCTTGCGCGGCTTATAATATACCTCTGCCTAACTAATATTAATATATGTATCGGCCCGGGAATCGAATCCACTAACAATCGGACGGTTCAGTTTATCCGTAAGATATTGCATTCTGTGTTTACACAAAAATGTAAATAAATACGTATATTTAAAGGTTTTCGTGTAAAAAGTGTAACAACGTTGCTTCGTAATGCTTCGCTGCGTGCATCGCGCGAAGCGAATGTCTCTCGCCGGGATATACCTGAAAGAAAAAGCATTGTATTTATCTGCTACTTCAAATTACAGAAATGGGACCTTAGATCAAAAATACTATAGATATTGGATTCAGTACAAATACAACGCGGATTCTTGGCACTCGAATACTATATAGGTAATTATTACAAATACCATCTATAAAATAAACAAGATTGTACATTGATGGACTGATGGTTGACATAGAATTGGTAATAATGAATACAGACTACATCAATGTACAGCGCCGCTGTCGCATCCCTCGAGAGTCAGCAAGCGCAATAGGAACTTAGTACGGCGCGCGGTTGAAGCGCGCAGGTGTGCAATGTACAGCGCAGTTGTCGCATCCTTCGAGAGTCAGCAAGCGCAATAGGAACTTAGTACGGCGCGCGGTTGAAGCGCGCAGGTGTGCAATGTACAGCGCCGTTGTCGCATCCCTCGAGAGTCAGCAAGCGCAATAGGAACTTAGTACGGCGCGCGGTTGAAGCGCGCAGGTGTGCAATGTACAGCGCCGTTGTCGCATCCCTCGAGAGTCAGCAAGCGCAATAGGAACTTAGTACGGCGCGCGGTTGAAGCGCGCAGGTGTGCAATGTACAGCGCCGTTGTCGCATCCCTCGAGAGTCAGCAAGCGCAATAGGAACTTAGTACGGCGCGCGGTTGAAGCGCGCAGGTGTGCAATGTACAGCGCCGTTGTCGCATCCCTCGAGAGTCAGCAAGCGCAATAGGAACTTAGTACGGCGCGCGGTTGAAGCGCGCAGGTGTGCAATGTACAGCGCCGTTGTCGCATCCCTCGAGAGTCAGCAAGCGCAATAGGAACTTAGTACGGCGCGCGGTTGAAGCGCGCAGGTGTGCAATGTACAGCGCCGTTGTCGCATCCCTCGAGAGTCAGCAAGCGCAATAGGAACTTATTACGGCGCGCGATTGAAGCGCGCAGGTGTGCAATGACCGAGGTGAAGTGGTGCCGTTGTTAAATTTTATTCTTTTTTTTTAATTTTTTTTTTAATTTATTTATTTCAGGCAACAAATAGAAAAGTTACAGGTGGTATAAACTTATTCTACGGCCTATAGATAAATACCTTAAAACTAAGAATACATTATAGATATTATAAAGTTGTGTTAGTGATAGAACCTTAAGACTAGTGTTAGTAAACGCTTCACTATCGCACTTAGGTCCTTTTGCGTTCCGGTGGTAACGATCCACGGAAGCAACGGAATACCACGCCCTGTGGCCATAAGTTCTCCTGCATGACGAGGCTCAGGCTAGGCCTCCGTCACTCGCTCAAGGCCGCGCGCTATTCACCTACCGCTCGGCGTACCTTCGAGAGTACATACTGGCAGAGGGCTGCCGAACACCCGCCTGAGCGCTCGAATCGCACCGCACTGCGTTTCCCGCGCTTACGCTTTGAAATGCAGAAACCCCGTAATTATTGTGCGGATTCTAGTAGGTATGCAAATGGTATGCACTATTTTAATAATAACAAAATGCATTTTTAACTTGGGTTTCATTTACTTACATTTCCTTTTGTTTTTCGTGCACCGGGATTACGATATGTTTGGCTAACAAAAAAAGCGGCCAAGTGCGAGTCGGACTCGCCCATGAAGGGTTCCGTAGCAGCAAGTTACATAATATTTTAATTTTTAAGATTTATGGCGTATTAAAAAAAAATAACTTACTAGATCTCGTTCAAACCAATTTTCGGTAGAAGTTTGTATGATAATGTACAACATATATATATTTTTTGTTTTATCATTCTCTTATTTTAGAAGTTAGAGGTGGGGGGGGTGGACATATTTTACCACTTTGGAAGGGTCTCTCGCGCAAACTATTCAGTTTAGAAAAAAAATGATAATACAAAAATGGTTGATTCGTAACATTCGTTTCATTACATTATTGTAAATTGCGCTAGGGTTGTACCTATTATGATTATTCATAATAGGTACAACCCTAGCGCATTCTTACGATGGCGTATTCGCACGGCGGGCAACACAGTCTCGACTCTATGAACGCGTGTTTAAGGTACAATTCTTCTCGTTCTGTGCAGCAGGTATTATTATAAAAATTTGTAGGTTAATATAGAGTAGGTATTTTCGCTTTTGTATGGGAGTGATGTATCTGTTACGTAGTAACTATTTATTAATCTGTGCTCAGGCGACTGTTGGGCACTCGCACCACGAACGACAGGAAACTGACGTTGCGGCTCGACTCCAACAGCTGTAGTCTCGGCGTGAAGTTGCCCTTCTTGCGCACGTACTCCACGATGTTCTCCGCCTTAGTGGTGTAGTGTATAGGCGGGATATTACAGGGGTCGAAACTAGTCAGTAAAATCAGTAAAAGTCAGTTGTTTTAGCATGGTCAGTAAAAGTCAGTTTTTTCAGGCGTTGCTCGGGTTCCAACTTTCAAGTCCATTCATTTCATCAGCTGCAACACTTTTTCACAATTTCGCCACCCACAACCGCGACCAAACTTCCTTACTTTCACCAGGAGACCAAAGGGGAGATGATTGGAGTTGGTGGTCATAGAGAATACCCTGTCTTCCCGTACTAACATTAGCATTTTATATATATAACAAATTTCTAGTCATTTCTAATTTTCTTAGCCGGGCCCAGTGATGGTTTGAGGGCAACTAACAGCTGATGCTCTATTATGATGTCTTGTGGCAACTTAATATTGTAGCATCATTATTTCGAGGAAAAAAGTCCAATCCTACTTTTTTTCTCGAAATAAATACATATTTTATTATTGTGTGTTTAACTTTGCATATTTGTTACAGCTTCAGCTTTTTATGCGGATTTTTTAGGCGGATGCAAGTGTGCGTGCCCTCGATGACGGCGACACGGACGGCGACAAAACTGCTGACGCGAAACTCACAATGAGGTCAGCTTCGCAGAGCGTGTTAATGTTGGCGTTAGGTGGTGACCTAGATACAGCTGTAGTCTCACGTAAAGTTACAAGTTCTTTACGCAAATTCACAACGATATTCTCGGTTTTCGTCAACTTTGTCTGGACGTCCGCCAGGCTCGCCTTTAAGGACACTATATCCTTTAAAAGGCAGGTAACGTCGACGTGGTCAAATGTGACCGGAGGTAGCTTCGATAATTCCGGGCCACAAACGTAGGCACGTCGTCGGGATCGGTTGCCTTAAGCAGCGTGATGATATCCTGTATGCTCTTCCTTGTCCCGTCACGACGGCGGGACACCATCTGGTCGCTCTTATTGAGTACGCTGTACAATAGCCGCTTGGAGGTAACTATATCTTCATGGCTGAAACTTGACGAACAGATCTGGATAGCCGACAACTCGTCCATCACATCCAGCTTCTGCTACAGGAACGCCAGTAATTCGTTTGCGACAAGTTGCGAACTCATCGCAATACATGCAAAAGTCAGCAAACACGTCCGCATCAAAACGCGGCCTAGACAAGACTGCAGGCACTGATCGGTAATCTAGGTATTTTTGATCTATGAGTCCCATTCATACAACAACAAATTTCAATTTAAAAAAATGTTCAAAATCCAACCCAGTCCAAAGATAAGGTAACAAACATTAAAAAAACACAGTCGAATTGAGAACCTTCTCTTTTTTTGAAGTTGGATAAAAACCTCCCTTTTGTACTAAAAAAATACTGATTGCACAGAAAATAATTACCTATATTATAATCTTAGCAACAATTTAAGTTCGTGACGTATAGCTATTTATTGAGCGAAGCTCTATCTTAGGCGACAAATGTATTTCGTTTGTCCGCATACTCCTCCTAAACGCCTGAACCGATCTCCTTCAAACTTACCACAGTGATAACGTGTGGTGTGAGAGTGATTTAGAACAAAAGAAACTGAAATTCGGACATATTATCGAGGAATAATCACCGAAAAAACAATAGTTGTCGTTCGAAAATTTAACACTTCGCTCAGTGTTTTGCAACACCAGCATGCATTGCATACCTAGTTTAAAAGTACTAACATAACTTAACCTATCCAAGTCTGATTCATCTACGACCATTTCTAACGCTAAATTTCTAGACTTCATCCATTGATATACAAAAAACCCAAGATACACAATCAGCGTCTCAAAACCGTCCGCATAAAAAGAGCGCTACGCTATGAATTTAGCGCTCTTTTCAAATAGTCTTGCGCCACTCGCGACGTTGCACGCACGTTAAAAATTCCTAAGTGTTCCTTGAACAATTCTGCCGTGGTATAACTAGAATGCCGTTATCTACCGAAACCACTTTTTTAAATAAGCGCGAAAAACGTGAGAAAATCTTTAAATTGATGTCACTCATTAATGACAAATCATAACTAAAAATTAAAAATATCAAAAGATAGGTAAATTGGAGTACTTTTAAATGCTATCTATGAATTTTAGTACTTAGAACATATTTTTATATAAAAAACGTTTTATGCGTTTTAGTTTAACATCTCTAATACAAAGAGGTCAGAGGGTATAAGCTAAAACGCCGCTATGCATAGCGTAACGGCATTTTAGTGTAAAACTAATAAGAAATAACAATGTCCAATAATATTCTTTAAAAAACTACAATAATAATTGACTAAAACACCGTTACAACACATTGAGTCGTTTTAGCTAAATAAAAAGAACCTTGAACTTGCTATATGTTAGACTTAAATGCAGTTAATGTCATTTTACCGCTTTTATGTATATTATCCTAGGCATATTATTAAGAAACTTGAAGCATTGTTAAACTTAAACGCAGTTAAGTAAAATAACCCTAAATCTTAACGGCACTATAGCGACACAATGCCGAGATGATAAGTGAGCAAATTTATGAAACCGTAGTTAAGAATAAAAATAAAACATTTTTTTTTTATTAAAATCGTTGTTTTATTGACCAAAGTCAGTCTTTACACGTTTAAAATTACCACTTAGTGGTATAAAAATGAGCATAATTATAATTTTTACTTAAAACTAGCATATAGGAACATTCAAATATTCAAATGTTAGTAATTTTCGTTATAAAACTTTAATATATTTTTTTATTTTTTTATATTGGGTTCGCCAAATTGACGCCGCCCGCCTGGTGGTAAGTCGTGACGACGTCTAGCGAATGTGGGCCACTCTCACAGCGCACAATACTATAGAGAGTGGCCCTCAACTTGACGACCTACTGATGTGCCTCTTCACGCTCCGCTTAAAGAACCCAGGTTTATATGTAAACATAGGAAACATATGCACAGGCAGGGCGTTCCAGGCCACTATCGTTCGGCAGAGAAACGTACGTTTAAAACGTTCGGTTCTCGCGAACATGCTATCCACTGTGTGGGAGTGGAGTGGCATCTCTGCCCGGCACGCGTTGTTCGGGATCGGAAGGAAGAGGGTGGGATCAGATTGAAGAGCTCTTCAGAACACTCACCGTGGTAAATACGGTAGAATGTGGCCAAGGCAGCTATTGTTCGGCGCTGAGCTAGCGGCTCAATGCTTCCCGTTACCTCCGGACAATCTATAATACGGATAGCCCTTCGCTGCATAGCGTCGAGAGCGTCCAGCAAATACTTCGCGGAGCCGTCCCAGAGG
>OY748309.1:4854085-4931071 GCA_963556515.1 Nudaria mundana
GTTACGAATGCCAGAAAATCACCCGTTGATCGTTTTGGCCTGAAGCCGTATTGCCGATCATTAATTAGCGAGAGATCTTCGAGGTATCGCATGAGCTGCTTGTTGATGATCAGCTCAAACACCTTGCAGATGACTGAGGTGATAGCTATGGGTCGACAGTTGCCTGGATCAGACCGATCCCCTTTCTTGGGGATCGGTTGTACGTTCGCCTCCTTCCAGACCTCCGGCACGATTCCTGTGGAGTAAGACAGGCGGTACAGACGTTCTTCTTCTGATGAAATACCGAATGAATCATTAGATGGACAGTAATCTTTGTCTCGTACGGAGTCATCGGAAACAAAATCAAGTTGGTCGGCAGCAGGCGAATCGTGGCATACTGTATTGGAAACCTTATAACTGCATGGAGTTCTTGGCGGCATTAATTCATCACACATCAAATTTGCTTCCGCAGGAGTATTTGACTCAAACAGCTGTAAAGTCGGACTGGGTTGAATACATGCTGTTGACAAAGCCTGTTTTAAATTATTTATATCTATACTTAAATGATGACAGTTGTTCGTAGTTTGAGTTTCACAAAATGTTGCAAAGACGCTGCTGGTCATTGAGTAAGGTCTAGTGTATATTTTATCAAAATAGTTTAAACAGTTGGTTACAATCGGTGTCTCCAAGATTAGATTTGTTCCAGGCTCAATATCTGGGTTTATAGCCATTATTAAAATGATTTTTGATCTTTGGGATCTGTAACAAGAAAATAGCTGCTCTGTAGTGCTATATAAATTACCTCGTGTGAATATAACTATAAATTGTACAAAATAATTATCATACATAAAATACGGTAAACTAAAACAATAAAAAACTTACTTATACTGACGATTCGCCATAATTCCAAAATTGGCGGGAATCTCGCGAACCAGCGTATGTGCGGCGTTGGTGTGTCGGTGCAAAAACTCACAGGATCGTCCCCGACCGCCCCGATCATCACCGAGATCGAGATCATATAGCGGCCTTTTAGCGTATTAATTTCGGATAACGGCAATATAGTCTCACTGTTGTTACCACTTTGATTTTACTCAATATGTGAAACATCGCTAACTGGCGCATAACGATGAATTAAGTCAAAATGTTTTTACAATAAAGTTAAACTATAAAGCCGTTAAGTATCGTTAAATACATTTATGTCTAACTTTTTCAGTTAACGGCATTATAGCTCAATATAGCTTAAATTTCTATTCAAAAACTTGAGTAACTATAAAGCAGTAAAAGTACTTTAATCACATTAAAGTGAATTAAAATCCGTTAACCGCAATCTAGCGAAACAATCTTAAGTTTATTTTGTTAATATTTGATTTTATTGAACTTTAGCGGCTATATAGATTAACACAGTCACTTTACGGCATTTTTGAATGATACACAAGTAAAATAAAATCATATAACGGCTTTCTTACGTTTATTATTTCAGTAGCTTTTCTAGTTAGGAAAATACTGTAAATACAGATCGATAGAGATTTTTTTTCTGATTAAGATAGCATCAAAAATATATATAAATTCTTTCTTAATTAGATTTTTTTTAATGTTTGCCATTAAGTACTTATTTTATGGGCCGAATTGAGTACAAAACTGGTTTTATTTTCCCTTGTATAAATAGTCTCCAAGTATCTGTTGATGACCTTTGAAGATACGTAACGTAGATGCGAATAATGTTAATAATATTTTAAATGATATTTCAAATTGGTTTTCTACAAACAACCTATTGTTGAATGCAGAAAAGACTAAATGCGTTAAATTTACAATGCCCAATGTCAGACAAGCAAACGTCCATGTCGTGCTGGGTAGCCAAAGGTTAGAATTTGTAAATAACACTACCTTTTTAGGAATTACAATAGATTCTAAATTACAATGGGGTGACCATATCACCATTTTAGCTAATAAGCTTAGCTCTGCTGCATATGCTGTGAGACGGATTAGGCAGTTGACAGATGTAGCTACTGCTAGGCTAGTTTACTTTAGTTACTTCCATAGCTTGATGTCCTATGGAATACTACTTTGGGGAAATGCAGCAGATATAGAAACAATTTTTATATTACAAAAGAGGGCAGTCCGTGCCATTTATTGTTTAGGTAAAAGAGATTCTCTTAGTGAGCGATTTAAAGATATTAATATTTTAACAGTAGCTGCCCAATATATATTTGATAACATACTGTATGTCAGGAAAAATATATCTAGCTATACTAAAGTATGTGACGTTACAGACAGAAATCTACGTAATAAAAATAAACTACTCCCTCCGTGTTATCGGCTTAGCAAGGTTAGTCATTCTTTCAAGGGGGAAGGTATACGCTTTTATAATAAATTGCCTGAATCGGTCCTTTGTATGCCCGACAATAAATTTAAAAACTTTATAAAGACCACTTTATGTCAAAAAGCATATTATAAGACAGTTGATTACCTTAATGATAAAAGTGTCTGGCTTGAGCATGGTGCAGGCGCCTCCTAAAATGCCGTAATTGTAGCATATTTTGTACTTAGGCGACTATAATATTTTTTTGTTGTATTATACACTCTTTTTGATTTTGACACGAGACCAATGTACATTCGTCCACATTTAGTCTTAAGAAAATGTGTAAATGAGTCAATTATTTGAAAAGAGTGACCGAGAGTTTTATTGCCAGGTTCTTTCTCTCGGTTCTACTAATTGCTTTGCGAATCTGGCAGTACATGTAAATATAGACGCAATGACATTTTTTATTTTAAGTACTTACTGACGTTTGTAAGAGCCATTTAGTGACCTATACAAAAATAAATAAATCATTTCATTTCATCATTAACAACAAAACTCTTCATCGACCAGTAACAATCTTTGGTTACAACGAATTTGGTTTTGTTTATACGTGTTTTTGATTATTCATTCTAATTTCATTTAATTAACGAAATATGGTTTTAGATTATAGGTATCTTATAAGTAAGTTTATCTCGTAGGTGTTATTAGGCGACTATTGAAACGTATGAATTGTTTTCTGTGCATATTTTATTTGTATTCTTATGTTTTAGCTTTCCTCGTGACCCAATACGATGTGGAGAATGGACATCAATCGTTAGCCAGCAAAGGCGTGAAGAATTTTTTAAGCCGAACAGGTCAAGCGTCATTTGTTCTGAACATAGTATTATGTAATGTTGCAATTTTAATTCTATTTTGTTTCCTACATAATAAAAAGTCGAGTTGAGTTTATTTTTCTTTTTAATTCCACACCTAAATCATACTAACAATGAAGTAAACATTTATATTAAGTTTATATAATCTTTAAAAATACTAAGTTATGTTAAAGAATAATTAAAATATAAAAACGTGTTCGTCTCCACTCATGCCTTGTCCAACCGGTGAACTATGGTCATAAAATTTTATAGCTTTTTGTTCACTGCTTTTGTAAATACGACTTTAACTAGTCTTCATAAGGTTGGTGACAGTTGTAAGTGCTAGTTTTGTTTGACACTGTGCATCTTGGGTTTTTTGTATATCAATGACTTCATCACAAAATTTTCTAAAGACTCCGTACAAAAGCCGAAAAAATATTTTCAAGATTATGGCTTCAAAATTGCAATTTCAAACTTTAATCGCATTACAACTTCTTTTTCGCATTAAAAAGTGTTACTCAGGCTTCAGACTATCTCTGTACCAACTTTCATAAATATAGGTTCAGTAGTTTAGGGGTTAACAACGTTACAGACAGACATACATGGTTACTTTCGCATTTATAAAACTATTAGTACGTTTAGATAGGTGTGAAGCAAGGACTTTATAATAAATATTGTTGGACATTCTCACACAACGTCATCTAGCCCAAACTAAGCTATTAGCTTGTGTTATAGGATCTAGACGACTGATAAACATACTTATATATTTTATAAATACATACATAATATACATAGAAAACACCCAAACTCCGAAACAAACATTTGTGGATCACACAAATTTTGATTCGGCCTGGGAATCGAACCCGAGACTCCAGAGTCGAAAGCCGATGCACTACCGACCACGCCACCCAAGCTAAAAGATTGAAAACGTCACAAAGCGGTTATTGCGACAAGATTCCATCCCACTGTCATCGTGCGCGGCTTATACGATAGGTAATCTCCTCTTAGGTCTAGTGAATGATTTCTCTACTCACCTGTACTCTATGCGGTTTACCAAGTCGTACGAGCTCAGCGGTTAGTGCGGCTGTGTGACAGAAATGTACATTCTCATCGGCCAATCCGTGGATTATTAGCAGTCTGCCTTCCCTGCGAATGAAAAAAGTTGAAAAAATTCACACAACAGACATAATCACATAACGCATTTTGTTTAAAGCAATCCCAACGAAACGAAAGATAAACATTTAGTACCGTAGTTGTAAACCATTTGTCATCATTGATAGAACATAGTTCATAAATGGATGTCCCAGACCGGTTAAATGATGAATCCTTGTCCCACAACGCGAACTAGTTCGGAGCAAATAGTTCTTCTGTGCGGTAACTATCAAGCATTACATTGATATTGACAAAATCATCGATGAACGATGGAACCACGTACTTAAAAGAAGAAGACTCTTCCAACAAATAAAAAAATATAATCAAAAAAAAAACAAAAATGTTTTAAACCCCCGAAACTTTGGTTACGATTTTTATTTCGTGTCTATAAACTTACTGGTCAGGGAAGAACGGCGCGTGCGCAAGTACACTGGCGCGAGTGTACGCGTGAGGGGCGCGACCCGGGGCTCCCATGTACCGCTCCGTGTACGCCGTGTCGTAGAGCCGCCAGCAGGTCACTGGAGCACCCGCCACGCACACGCGGAATATGTTCGGACGGGTCGCCAGACCCAGGAGGGATAGGTACCCGCCTGTGACAGACACAATTTGATTAAAAAGAACATCATAATTCAAAAAAAAACAAAAGCACCTGCAAGTTCTCAATTGGTCCTTCGAACCGTATATAAACAAGCGACTTTTTGTCTATATTATATATTTGTACAAGCGGACGCCCGCGACCCTTCGTACGCATGAAATTTTAACGCGCCATAATTATATCACGTATATGTTTCTCGTTACAGAATATTCAACTTAAAAATGTCAATAGTCAAAACATTCCATTGGTCCTTCGAGCCGGATATGAACAAGCTACTTTTCGTATATGTTCCTATCGCTGTTTTTTTTCTATTCTAAACTCACCGTAACTCCATCCATGTATCGCGACTCTCTCCATGTCTATACATCCGGTCTCCTTTGCCAGCCATTGTAACACTTCCACCTAAACATTCAAACATATCTTTAAATATTAACATAATAACAGCCGAATAATAAAACGTCACTCAAATATTCAGACACTCAAAAGCGACGTTTTTGTATGAAACAGTTTAAGTTTAAGAGCTGCTCAGGCATTTAAACAACTCAAATGTTTGAGTGAAGTCTCAGTATTCGGTCGTAAGACATGTATAAAACATGGCCGTGTGGTGACGGCACTTAATTAGGAATAATTAAATGAATAGGAATAGAATTGTCACCGTCGGCTTTCACCTTCCCAGGGGAGTCATAGGAGGTGACAAATGGGAAAAACACACCATAAACCACAGTAAAGAAAAACTTGAAATACTAACCCGTTTAACAAGTTAGTATGAGTAAACTACTAACCCCCGGTGGACTCTGTTTTCTTACAACATTGCATACCCATATTTCGCCAATAAACCAAAATCTTAACACTTAATGTCAGCTTATTATTGAAAAAGAATGACCGAGAGTTTTATTGCCAGGTTCTTTCTCTCGGTTCTACTTATTGCTTTGCGAATCTGGCAGTACATGTAAATATAGAAGCAATGACATTTTTTTTATTTTAAGTACTTACTGACGTTTGTAAGAGCCATTTAGTGACCTATATAAATAAATAAATCATTTCATTTCATTTCAGCCAGTGTCTATCGGCCAGTTGTATAGGTTATGGGCCCAAGCCCCTAAAATCTTTATGGGACCTCTAGCTGCTAATATTACCTGATCATCCAGCTCAATTTGTCCAAGTTTCCCTTTAATGGCGGCCTCCCAAGCCCTCCCCCTATGTTTAGACCCTCGGGAGTCCACAGCCACGACGTTGAACCCTCGCGCCGCCAGCATATGCATGCGGAGTTGTCTGATACCCTGAAGATGGAAGAAACATTGTAAGAAAAAATTCTGACATATTATTATGTACTATGTACTGTACAGTCACGACCAAAAATATAGAAATATTCCTTTTTTTTTCATGTCAACCCGACCAAAAAGAAAATTTTCGTACACACATTTAAAGTTCTTATGCATATATATAATATACTGTGCGTGACTGTACAGCGACCAGCGCGTAGCACCACAGCGTGCAGTAGTGTGTAAATTAGGCTGAAAGATGGCTTAATTCATGCATTAACCTGACGTAGGGTGCCCATTCCCTCACTGATGTAAAACTTGTCACTTTAATTTTGTTTTTTATTATTTTTATTTCTTTTGTTTCTTTAAATGCTTTCTTTGTGTGCGTGTGTGTGTGTTCCTTGTAAGTGTCGGTGACGGTCTGCACCTCGGGATGTATGAATTAAATTCTTTCTTTCTCTCTCTCTCTCTCTGTATGTGAGTAAGAGAGATACAAAGCGGCGTGTGTGTGGCGGTCACCTTGTAGGTGTTGGTGACGGTCTGCACTTCAGGCCCCCCGTACACGTGCAGCACGGTGGGCGCGCGGCCGGCGCGGGCGCAGCGCCACAGCGCGCAGTAGGCGGTGGCGCCGCACGACAGGCGCGTCGAGTAGATCTGCGCGGGCGGCACCTGGCTCGCGCTCAGCGAACGCTCTGGCAGACATAATTATTTATTTATTAGCGGACGCCCGCTTGACAAATAAAATATACAAAAACCTTCCTCGATAACCACTCTATCCATAGTTGAAAACCGCATCAAAATCCGTTGCGTAGTTTTAAAGATCTTAAAGAAAGGCTTATTTTCATTGGTCGTTAGATTTTCAAAACGCATGCGTTTGCATTGGTCGTTTGTCCACGCATTCGGTGTGCGAGCTGTCGAACAAGTTATTTGTCGTTACCACGCATGCGAATAGCGGCATGCGGCGTAACGACCGAGTTGCACGAACGAGCACAATGTTAATAAGTCCTAAAACCTGATAAAAATGAACGCAAGATATTGAAAGATAATATGCGATTTATACAGGTGTCCCAGATACAATGGATAATCATTGTGTACTTGATTGTACAAACATCAGATTAAAAAATACTTGCCCAAAATATTCTTTTTAAAAAAAAATTAAGTAATCCTATTTTTTTACATTAGTGTGCGTCCATTTACACCACGTCCACAAAAGTATAATGTTTTATTTTATTTTTTTGTGTTATGTTATAGTACGAGATACCCAGGACTTTAATTGGCTGTGCCATAGCGGCTGGCACGTAAAATTTTGTAGCCTTTCATGATTTCATCGCAAGGCAACTACAATATAGCTGCTACTTTTTATTAAATTCATTCGGCCATTTTGGACATAACCCATTATATCCGTGCCCGGTGACGGGAATAGGCTTGCCCCCTATTACGTGGCCCCCTAATGCATCTCTGCCTACCTCTTCAGGGATATAGGCGTGATATGTGTGTATATTATACATCACAAAGTACACCAATACATATATAATTAACAAAATTAATTGTACTATTTGAAAAAAATATTACTAACTTCAATTTTCAACAAAAAAACGTGTTTGAGCATACTTTGAGAGGCTTCCCTTTTATTTTTTTTAATAAATCTCCTTTTGCAGAGATTCTTTTTATAGGTAGGTATGTAACATTTGTCCTGGCTGAGAGTTTGTGTATGTCTAAACTCACCTCTGACGAGGGGGCCAGTCTCGCTGTCTGTGTCGTCGCTGTCATCGCACCTGCTGTCCCACGAGCCATTGTAACGAGATTCCATTGAGTCAGCTGTGTGGACCAACATTACAATTAGGTCTTCAAATTAACGGAATGGGACCAAATCGAAAAGCAATTACTTTCAATAAAAACCATTTTTATTGCATGACCTGTGAGAACTGTTGAATTTAAGTTTTTGACCACGTGGCGCCATCTACGAGTGGTTTCACGAACTAGTCGGGTATAACTTATAGGCTTTTTTTAAATACTAGTACGGTGTCTTGCTTGTGCTTCGCGCCGCACCACGCCATAGGTTTTGGCCTATAACTATGACCCCTTAGGGCTAGGTCAAACTTTCGATTTTTTGGTTTGCCTCCAGATCGAGGGCTATCCATAGAGGGGTCAACCATCATTGGAGCATAAGCAGTTCTCGAGAGCTAAGGGGGGAACAAAAATTACATTCACAATTTTTATATATAGATAGACAAAGGGAAATAGCTTCACGGATTCGTATCCTGGACACACTTACCGGAAGGCGCCCTGTCCGTGATAGTTCCCATCGGGTATAGAGCGGGAATGGGCGAGGAGGTCACCCTGTATACCCGTGTTACCGGTACACTGCTTATGTTGGATGATGTTATGACCGCCATTGTGCATTCCTGGCGAAAAAAAAAAGATACGATAGGATAAGACAAATACTTAATATATTTTATAAGCAGTGAAGTACATACAGCTAACTTTTATAGTTTTCGAAACGAAAATCTCTTATACAACAGTAATGTCCGTCCGTCCGTCCGTGAACAACTTTCAACTCAAGAACGGTAAGAGCTAAATACTCAGTGTAAACGCCAATCGACTTAGCATGGTCAAGGACCTCTAAAGTGAACTTGACCTTTGACCTCTGATCTCAAAGTCAAGGTCAAAACGAGGTCAAATCGAGAACGGTAATAGTTAGACTCAAGACCAGCTGCAATCAACTGAGCATGGTCAAAGACCTCTAAAATGATGTTGAACTTCATGTCATGTGACATTTTTAGATTTTATGAAAAAACTCTAAAATATATTATGGCAAATTTTTGCCAATTTTTACTTGTTTCTTATATAATTTTTACAATATGAATCACAAAAACTATAGTCTTGGGCTGGACTCGAACCAGCGACTGATCCCATCCAGGAGGAACGTTCTACCAACCAACTGACCAAGACGCAACAGTAGGCACAGCCTACCATAGTAGTTAGTACCTCAACTACCGGTAGATGGCGCTGTATCGACGCCGTAAGTCGCGATATTAACACAATGTGATCACACAATTAGATGTCTTGGGCTAGTGGGGCTGGAAAGGGATCAGTCGTTGGTTCGAGTCCAGCCCAAGACTATAACTTTTGTGATTCATATTGTAAAAAATTATATACGATAAATACTCATTATAAGCTGCTTGACTCATGTCAAATTCTACAAATTAGATGTTTATTTCGAGTAGTATACGAGTATATTAAAAACGTGGCTCCATCAATGATTTCGCCAATGTCAAGGTAATGCTTGACTTTTCCCGCACCGCGAACTAGTACTACTACTCTGAACTAGTTCGCGGTGCGGGACAAGGAGACGTTGTTCGGTATTGCAATTGAGCGTTTGGGCCTGGATGTTTGCCCAGCGCCAGAGGTAACCTAAAAGGTAACCAGACACGTGCTCCGCAAAAACTCAAGTCCTTAAAAAAGTAGAATATGACTATCTATATATTTAATACGACAATTTGTCTGTCTGTCTGTCCGTCCGTCGCGTTTTTCAATTTACATGTTATATTAAAATATTCTTTTTTTTTTATATTTTATATATAAATATTTTTTTTTTATATTTGAGGCCAATGATTTTAAATACAATGGATTTCGGATCATCGCTCAAAAGTGTCCGAACTAAAAGAGAAACAAAACGCTAAAAGAGAAACAATCGCGCGCCAGTCTTGATTTTGACAACTGAACGACAACACGTTGCACAATGCCGTACTGTATTGTAAAAACGTGTAAAAACTACGAAAAAAAAGCAAATTGAAGACGGTGTATCATATTTTCAGTAAATAAGCTTTTGTTTTATTATTTGCAATTTATTATTTCACTTAAAATACAGTATTTCGTCGATAATAAATTAAAAGACAAAAGTAAATATTGCAATCCAGTCCAATACCGAAGTACCTATCTGTCTCTTTCGAACTCATCCCAAGCTCAGTAAAAAGAAAGAGACCATTTCATTTTCACTGAATAATGTACTAACAAAATGACCATTCAGATTTATTCGGATTACCGATAGCGATAAAACTATTTGGAACAAAGACTATAGTGGAGACGCCTTGGCTCTTTATGATTTTTTTTTCGTTATATGAACCAACATCTATTTCAGTTTTCCTCGGGATCCAGTACACTGTGCACAATGGAAAAATATTATTGCCCTAGCACGGCGAGAAGAATATTTTGATCCAAAAAATAACAATCTTGTTTGTTCGGCTCATTTTATGGACATAACAAAAAGAGGTCCGATCTTTATGAAACTTGTACAAGAATCCCTTGATTGAATGGAGGAGATAAGCCCAAAAATGTTTTTAATTTTCACAGGGTATCATTGTTTTGTCATAAATATAATTACACATGTCATTTTATTTCGTGTATGTACTGTTATTTTCTTTTTATTTGGATTCTCGGTAATGTATTCCCACGGGAATCGGGGCCGAGATAACTATATCTCGCGGGCGGAGTCACGGTGATCAGCTAGTAGCCAATAATTTCGTATCCCAAAAATTAACCATAAGATAAAAATAAATTAATGATGCGCAGTTTTAGCAACTAATTCAGTCACTTGAAACACGGCTATCTTGTAGTAGACGTAGCGACATAGCGTTATGAAAATAGTAATGAAAGCGGAAGAACTTTGACACCCGCAAGAAGTTTGGCATTTATAATATTATAATTAGTTAAATTCATTAATTCCCTTTTTGTTATTCATACACTACAGTTACTTATTATGAAACTGACTCGAAAAAAAAAATCTTTGTCAGTCGTTAATTAGTTTTTCAGCTTATTTCGTCTAACATAAACAAGTAATTACAATTTATAAGATTATGGAATTTATTGTAGTCTTACATTAATTATTACGCCTACGTAGGTACATATCATGGAATCCTTAAAAGACTTTAACAAAATAAACCTACTCCATTGTTTCTATGTTCACGTAGTTCAAGTATAAGCTGCATAAGGTGAATTAGTCAGGCGGACAGATAGAAGCTACGTAATGCGATAAATTAGTGCAAACAAAAGTGAACACTATTCCGTTGAATCAAGGTTTAAATTTTAATATGAAATTTGTTTATATCTATGTATGCCTATGTATAATGTATAGGTCGACTCGGGACATTATTTTCTTGCGATTTGTTCTAGATCCTATGTCCGTTGTATTATAAGGTCTTTGTTTGAGGCGATACAAAGTTCGCCGTGATAACTAGTAAAAATTTAATTTGATAACAAAAATTGACACAACAACCGACTTGAAATTACCGAAATGGGACCAAATAATTGTCGGAATGGGACCAAATTGAAATGGGACCACTTGGGAGGTAGTAGCTTTCATTTAAAATTCATAATCGGTTCATCCAGTCCAGAGATATAAGGTAAAAACTGGAACTAATTTATTTGTATGTAGCTTAGATCAAAAATACTATAGATATTGGATTCAGTACAAATACAACGCGGAATGTTGGCACTCGAATAGTATATAGGTAATTAGTACAAATACCATCTATAAAATAAACAAGATTATACATTAATGGTTGACAAAGAAATAATTGGTAATAATGAATACAGACTACATCAATGTACAGCGCCGTTGTCGCATCCCTCGAGAGTCAGCAAGCGCAATAGGAACTTAGTACGGCGCGCGGTTGAAGCGCGCAGGTGTGCAATGTACAGCGCAGTTGTCGCATCCCTCGAGAGTCAGCAAGCGCAATAGGAACTTAGTACAGCGCGCGGTTGAAGCGCGCAGGTGTGCAATGTACAGCGCCGTTGTCGCATCCCTCGAGAGTCAGCAAGCGCAATAGGAACTTAGTACGGCGCGCGGTTGAAGCGCGCAGGTGTGCAATGTACAGCGCCGTTGTCGCATCCCTCGAGAGTCAGCAAGCGCAATAGGAACTTAGTACGGCGCGCGGTTGAAGCGCGCAGGTGTGCAATGTACAGCGCCGTTGTCGCATCCTTCGAGAGTCAGCAAGCGCAATAGGAACTTAGTGCGCCGCGCGGTTGAAGCGCGCAGGTGTGCAATGTACAGCGCCGTTGTCGCATCCCTCGAGAGTCAGCAAGCGCAATAGGAACTTAGTACGGCGCGCGGTTGAA
The DNA here is from genome assembly GCA_963556515.1 of Nudaria mundana. Taxonomy (NCBI): domain Eukaryota; kingdom Metazoa; phylum Arthropoda; class Insecta; order Lepidoptera; family Erebidae; genus Nudaria; species Nudaria mundana. Next base: position 4,866,341 of record OY748309.1, read on the forward strand.
GCGCGCAGGTGTGCAATGTACAGTGCCGTTGTCGCATCCCTCGAGAGTCAGCAAGCGCAATAGGAACTTAGTACGGCGCGCGGTTGAAGCGCGCAGGTGTGCAATGTACAGTGCCGTTGTCGCATCCCTCGAGAGTCAGCAAGCGCAATAGGAACTTAGTACGGCACGCGGTTGAAGCGCGCAGGTGTGCAATGTACAGTGCCGTTGTCGCATCCCTCGAGAGTCAGCAAGCGCAATAGGAACTTAGTACGGCGCGCGGTTGAAGCGCGCAGGTGTGCAATGTACAGTGCCGTTGTCGCATCCCTCGAGAGTCAGCAAGCGCAATAGGAACTTAGTACGGCGTGCGGTTGAAGCGCGCAGGTGTGCAATGTACAGCGCCGTTGTCGCATCCCTCGAGAGTCAGCAAGCGCAATAGGAACTTAGTACGGTGCGCGGTTGAAGCGCGCAGGTGTGCAATGTACAGCGCCGTTGTCGCATCCCTCGAGAGTCAGCAAGCGCAATAGGAACTTAGTACGGCGCGCGGTTGAAGCGCGCAGGTGTGCAATGTACAGCGCCGTTGTCGCATCCCTCGAGAGTCAGCAAGCGCAATAGGAACTTAGTACGGCGCGCGGTTGAAGCGCGCAGGTGTGCAATGTACAGCGCAGTTGTCGCATCCCTCGAGAGTCAGCAAGCGCAATAGGAACTTAGTACGGCGCGCGGTTGAAGCGCGCAGGTGTGCAATGTACAGCGCCGTTGTCGCATCCCTCGAGAGTCAGCAAGCGCAATAGAAACTTAGTACGGCGCGCGGTTGAAGCGCGCAGGTGTGCAATGTACAGCGCCGTTGTCGCATCCCTCGAGAGTCAGCAAGCGCAATAGAAACTTAGTACGGCGCGCGGTTGAAGCGCGCAGGTGTGCAATGTACAGCGCCGTTTTCGCATCCCTCGAGAGTCAGCAAGCGCAATAGAAACTTAGTACGGCGCGCGGTTGAAGCGCGCAGGTGTGCAATGTACAGCGCCGTTGTCGCATCCCTCGAGAGTCAGCAAGCGCAATAGAAACTTAGTACGGCGCGCGGTTGAAGCGCTCAGGTGTGCAATGTACAGCGCCGTTGTCGCATCCCTCGAGAGTCAGCAAGCGCAATAGGAACTTAGTACGGCGCGCGGTTGAAGCGCGCAGGTGTGCAATGTACAGCGCCGTTGTCGCATCCCTCGAGAGTCAGCAAGCGCAATAGGAACTTAGTACGGCGCGCGGTTGAAGCGCGCAGGTGTGCAATGTACAGCGCCGTTGTCGCATCCCTCGAGAGTCAGCAAGCGCAATAGGAACTTAGTACGGCGCGCGGTTGAAGCGCGCAGGTGTGCAATGTACAGCGCCGTTGTCGCATCCCTCGAGAGTCAGCAAGCGCAATAGGAACTTAGTACGGCGCGCGGTTCAAGCGCGCAGGTGTGCAATGTACAGCGCCGTTGTCGCATCCCTCGAGAGTCAGCAAGCGCAATAGAAACTTAGTACGGCGCGCGGTTGAAGCGCGCAGGTGTGCAATGTACAGCGCCGTTGTCGCATCCCTCGAGAGTCAGCAAGCGCAATAGAAACTTAGTACGGCGCGCGGTTGAAGCGCGCAGGTGTGCAATGTACAGCGCCGTTGTCGCATCCCTCGAGAGTCAGCAAGCGCAATAGAAACTTAGTACGGCGCGCGGTTGAAGCGCGCAGGTGTGCAATGTACAGCGCCGTTGTCGCATCCCTCGAGACTCAGCAAGCGCAATAGAAACTTAGTACGGCGCGCGGTTGAAGCGCGCAGGTGTGCAATGTACAGCGCCGTTGTCGCATCCCTCGAGACTCAGCAAGCGCAATAGAAACTTAGAACGGCGCGCGGTTGAAGCGCGCAGGTGTGCAATGTACAGCGCCGTTGTCGCATCCCTCGAGACTCAGCAAGCGCAATAGAAACTTAGTACGGCGCGCGGTTGAAGCGCGCAGGTGTGCAATGTACAGCGCCGTTGTCGCATCCCTCGAGAGTCAGCAAGCGCAATAGGAACTTAGTACGGCGCGCGGTTGAAGCGCGCAGGTGTGCAATGTACAGCGCCGTTGTCGCATCCCTCGAGAGTCAGCAAGCGCAATAGAAACTTAGTACGGCGCGCGGTTGAAGCGCGCAGGTGTGCAATGTACAGCGCCGTTGTCGCATCCCTCGAGACTCAGCAAGCGCAATAGAAACTTAGTACGGCGCGCGGTTGAAGCGCGCAGGTGTGCAATGTACAGCGCCGTTGTCGCATCCCTCGAGACTCAGCAAGCGCAATAGAAACTTAGTACGGCGCGCGGTTGAAGCGCGCAGGTGTGCAATGTACAGCGCCGTTGTCGCATCCCTCGAGAGTCAGCAAGCGCAATAGGAACTTAGTACGGCGCGCGGTTGAAGCGCGCAGGTGTGCAATGTACAGCGCCGTTGTCGCATCCCTCGAGAGTCAGCAAGCGCAATAGGAACTTAGTACGGCGCGCGGTTGAAGCGCGCAGGTGTGCAATGTACAGCGCCGTTGTCGCATCCCTCGAGAGTCAGCAAGCGCAATAGGAACTTAGTACGGCGCGCGGTTGAAGCGCGCAGGTGTGCAATGTACAGCGCCGTTGTCGCATCCCTCGAGAGTCAGCAAGCGCAATAGGAACTTAGTACGGCGCGCGGTTGAAGCGCGCAGGTGTGCAATGTACAGCGCCGTTGTCGCATCCCTCGAGACTCAGCAAGCGCAATAGAAACTTAGTACGGCGCGCGGTTGAAGCGCGCAGGTGTGCAATGTACAGCGCCGTTGTCGCATCCCTCGAGAGTCAGCAAGCGGAATAGGAACTTAGTACGGCGCGCGGTTGAAGCGCGCAGGTGTGCAATGTACAGCGCCGTTGTCGCATCCCTCGAGAGTCAGCAAGCGCAATAGGAACTTAGTACGGCGCGCGGTTGAAGCGCGCAGGTGTGCAATGTACAGCGCCGTTGTCGCATCCCTCGAGAGTCAGCAAGCGCAATAGGAACTTAGTACGGCGCGCGGTTGAAGCGCGCAGGTGTGCAATGTACAGCGCCGTTGTCGCATCCCTCGAGAGTCAGCAAGCGCAATAGGAACTTAGTACGGCGCGCGGTTGAAGCGCGCAGGTGTGCAATGTACAGCGCCGTTGTCGCATCCCTCGAGAGTCAGCAAGCGCAATAGGAACTTAGTACGGCGCGCGGTTGAAGCGCGCAGGTGTGCAATGTACAGCGCCGTTGTCGCATCCCTCGAGAGTCAGCAAGCGCAATAGGAACTTAGTACGGCGCGCGGTTGAAGCGCGCAGGTGTGCAATGTACAGCGCCGTTGTCGCATCTCTCGAGAGTCAGCAAGCGCAATAGGAACTTAGTACGGCGCGCGGTTGAAGCGCGCAGGTGTGCAATGTACAGCGCCGTTGTCGCATCCCTCGAGAGTCAGCAAGCGCAATAGGAACTTAGTACGGCGCGCGGTTGAAGCGCGCAGGTGTGCAATGTACAGCGCCGTTGTCGCATCCCTCGAGACTCAGCAAGCGCAATAGAAACTTAGTACGGCGCGCGGTTGAAGCGCGCAGGTGTGCAATGTACAGCGCCGTTGTCGCATCCCTCGAGACTCAGCAAGCGCAATAGAAACTTAGTACGGCGCGCGGTTGAAGCGCGCAGGTGTGCAATGACCGAGGTGAAGTGGGGCCGTTGTTAAAGCACTGATCGGTCAGCTAGGTATTTTTGATCTAAGGTATGTAGTTATTGTTCAGAAATCTTGCTTTTGACGTTTTGGAACACCATCTTATACTTGGAGACCTGTATGTGAACTCACCTCGTCCATATCCACAGTCCGCGAATGTCCCACAGATGTCAACAACTGGACCGAATGTGGTCTAGGTGGCGACAACGAGGCAACATATAGATGTCTTTCTAGAGGTGTCTCGCGAAGACCCACGAAGTATAACAATTTGTTTGATGCGTCTACCTGAGGGGAGATTATATATATATATACTAGTGATAGTGATGTAGTCCGAGACACCCAGGACTTTAATTGGCTGTGCCATAGCGGCTGGCACGTAAGATTTTGTTGCCTTTCATCAACCTTTCGTCGCAAGGCAATTGGTTTCAATTTTTTTCAAAATTATGATTTAGCTGCTACTTTTTATTAAATTCCTTTGGCCATTTTAGATATACCCCATTATATGTGTGCCGGTGACGGCAATAGGCTTGCCCCCTATTACATGGGACTAAAAATACTGGCAAATTGTGGGCGTGTAATGAACCTCTGCCTACTCCTTTGTGGATATAGGATATGTGTGTGTGTGTGTGTAGATTTTAAGTAATATCATCTATGTAATTATGATAAATAGACCTCATGTAAAATATGCTCAAGTAATTTACAAATCTATATATAGAAATGAGGAATGTCCCCCTTAGCTCTCGAGAACTGCTTGTGCTCTAATGATGGTTGACCCCTCTATGGATAGCCCTCGATCTGGAGGCAAGCCGAAAAATTTGACCTAGCCCTAAGGGGTCCAAAGTTCAAAGTCCAAAGTCCAAAACAAAAACCTATGGCGTGGTGCGGCGCGAAGCACCGCGCAAGACACCGTACTAGTAAATAAATATTATATTACATACCGGGCATTAAGGCTTGGGCAAACCAAAAGCAGTTGCAGTGCGGTAGCAGTGCGATAGCAGTGCGGTAGCAGTGCGGTAGCAGTGCGGCAGCAGTGCGTCTATGTTAGTAAATAATGTAGTTATATGAGGGATGACACACTGAACAAAGCGGGCCCTATTTACTAACCTAGACGCACTGCTACCGCACTGCAACTGCTTTTGGTTTGCCCAAGCCTTTATTATTATGCGTATTATTTTTTTTAGCAGCTATATATTTTGAAAAAAAATTGAAAAACGTAACCTTGCGATGAAATTTTGATGAAAGGCAACTACATCTGTGTCAGCCGCTATGGCACAGCCAATTAAAGTCCTGGGCGTCTCGGAGTATTGTATTTGAAAATTATATTATACTATTATATTATATATTAACTACTACTCAATTGTAATAACTCACCCATATCTTCCTAGCCATCACTTCCCATTCGCCTGCGGTGATAGCTTCTTTACTTATCACATTTGGTCCCACGGCGTTGCTCTCGTCCTCCACTATCATTTCTATCACAGCTGTTGAGTGATACACGAGGGATAATTAGACACTTTATAAATTGTAGCACTTACATTAGTCCCATCAGGGTCCAGAACTGAAAAGTTACCAGACCAACAAAGAAAGGTTCTAAAAAGATGTGGGATTAAATAGTTCCATCATCTCGAAAACTATTCAATGAATAAAAAATGTTTCAAAACAAAAATTGTAGGGAATTTTAATCTGCAATTTTATTTGTAATAAATACAATACAGGTATATACTTGTATTGTATTTATTGAACCCTAATATTTGATTCGACCCGGAATCGAACCTTGGACCTCAGGGACTTCAGTCTCATACTCATACCATTGCGTCACCGAGGCAGTATACCGCTATAACAAAGCTTCAAACTGTTTATTAGTGATTTATATAGCTGTTATCTGACCTGTGTTGGTTGGGTTGAGTGGAATATTAAAGGTTTCTTCAAAGACTCATCTGAGGCAGACTATTTTTAGGGTTCCGTAGTAAAATTCTCGGAACCCTTATAGTTTCGTCATGTCCGTCCGTCCGTTCTCGGCTTTGTTTCCAAACGCGCAATTTTTTTCTCGCGTCTATCCCATCGTGTGGGGTATCATCAGATAGGTCTGTGGCGCGTACTTAACGAATCTCTGACGTCATATGTAAGAAACGTCTAGAATACGAGAAGGCGGTTCCCAGAACATTCGACAACCTTCGATAATATTCCACCAATGTCTAGTTGCGCATACGCCACACCTCCTTATAATTAAACTAGCCAATTAGAAATAAGCAATAAATTATAAGTAGAACATAAGTCATCATTCACCGAGCCTTTTCCCAACTAAAGTTGCGGTCGGCTTTCCAGTCTAACTGCAATTCGGCTGAACTTCGATATTTTCCGTGAAGCGACTGCCATCTGACCTCCACAACCCATGGGCGATATCGAAGTAGAACATAAGTATAGGTATTTATACTCGTTCTATTGTTTAAAGCCACGCCTACCTAAACCTGTTAGTGTCGCCGGGAATATTATGCTTGTAACATATAAATACGAATACATTTCGATAATAAACAACATTCATTCACATACTGTTACTACAAGCGTTTCAATATACCTTCCAACAACCACTATAGATAGGTCTTTTAAAATCATAAAGAGGTTGCTAAGATAGTTTTTTGATTTAAGTATCCGTTTGCGAGATATTTAGCTTTGATGAGCATGTTTTTCCAAAAACATGGCGTCAAAACTATAGCGGATTAGATGGCGCTGTTAGTTCAGAAGGTATATGGCTATTATGGGTGACTACGGAACCCTATTCTATGCGTGGCTCGACACGCACTTGGCCAGTTTTTATACCCAGTTTTCGACACCGATCAATACTCACATCTGTTCCTCTCGCTGGCAGCCGGCAACAGTCCACAAGTGACCAGATACAGATGTAAGTGGCCCGTCTCTTCGCTAGCCCAAACGAAAGTGACCTGGTTTTCGACAGATGGCAGAAAATTGAGGATATCGTGGACATTGATCCACGCGTCTGGGGCTGACTCCGAGATTAGGACTTGGATCTCTTGGATTTGCTGGAAACAGATATGATGCATTTTAATTTTAGCAAAAAAAAACCGGCCTAGTGTCGGACTTGTGCACAAAGGGTTCCGTAAAAAAACGGCAAAATGATAGATTTGTTGCAAAAGAATGCAAGAATTGGCAAGATTTGTTATATGGCTCCCATATAACAAAAATATATCGGTGTATCAGAAGATTTAGTGAGTAAGATAGAAAAAGGGATGCTTAGATGGTTCGGGCACGTAGAAAGGATGGATGAAAGAAGATTGACGAAACAGATACATGAGGCGGTCGTGAATGGACAGGCAGGTAAGGGTCGACCTGGGCGAACGTACTTCGACCAAATCGGAGATGTTTTGACCAAAGGCCAGGTCAAGAGTACCCAGAACCGGAGAGCGTGTATGAAGATAGTTATGAAAGTGGAATTCCATAATCTCTGCCTACCCCCATGGGAGAGGCGTGACCATATGTATGTATGTATGTATAATAAATATTGTGAACTGTGATAGTTAGAAAGTTAAATTTTTCACAGATGATGTATTTCATTTGCCTCTATAACAACAAATACTAAAAAACAGAATATAATAAATATTGAAGGGAGCTCCCATACAACTAACGTGATTTTTTTTGCTGCTTTGGTACGGAACCCTTTGTGCGCGAGTCCGATTCGCACTTAGCCGATTTTTACTGTTTAACTTTAGTTAAGTACCTAAAAAATACACGTCAATAATTGACACAGCAACCGACTTCAAAATACCGAAATGGGACCAAATTGATATGGGACCAAAATGAAATGGGACCAAATGGAAATGGGACCAAATGGAAATGGTACCAAATTGAAATGGTACCAAATTGAAATGGGAACAAATTGAAATGGGATCAATTTGAAATGGGACCAAATTTAAATGGGATCAATTTGAAATGGGACCAAATTGAAATGGGACCAGATTGAAATGGGACCAAATTGAAATGGGACTAAATTGAAATGAGACCAAATTCAAATGGGACCAAATTCAAATGGGACCAAATTCAAATGGGACCAAATTCAAATGGGACCAAATTCAAATGGGACCACTTAGGAAGTAGTAGCTTCCAATTTAAAAAAAAATTATAATCGGTTCACCCAGTCTGAAAATATGAGGTAACAAACAAGGAAAAAATACATGTTCCTTTTTTGGCAGTCGGTTGAAAAATGGACCTTTAGAAATATTTCCAGACAGGCAAGGACTTTAGCTAATTATCCATATTATTATGGTATAAACTCACCCGTTCATTACTCATGTGAAAATGTGAGGTGTTCCTCGTTTGTAGGTTACTCGGTGCATGCTCATAGCTGGTCGGTGTCGAAAAGTGGTCCAACGGTATCAGGGCTAGTTCCAGACGTTGCTGTTTACGGTCCAACAGTTGGACCCATACACTGGGGGATGACAAGAGATCATTATTAAGATACACACATATCACCGAAGGGGTAGGCAGAGGTGCATTACACACCCGCAATTTGCCAGTATTTTAGTCCCACGTAATGGGGGTAAGCCTATTGCCGTCACCGGACACACATAATGGGTAATGTCCAAAATGGCCGAATGAATTTAATAAAAAGTAGCAGCTATATTATAATTTTGAAAAATTTATACCCGTTGCCTTGCGATGAAATGTTGATTAAAGGCAACAAAATCCGCTATTGCACAGCCAATTAAAGTCCTCGGCGTCTCGGACTAAGATAGAAATTATAAATCGCGAAAACTGAAATGTCATTGGGGACTCGAACCCACGATCTTTCTATAAGGGGAATGCTCTAGTAACATCCATAGTTATATAATTTAACAATACGAGTATGAATCTCAAAAACTATAGTCTTGACCATGGACTCGAAGCAGCGAGTGATCCCTTCCAGGAGGAATGGTCTACCAACTGACCCAGACACCAGTAGCCCAAGGTCCCGGTTGTCATACGAACATCTATGGCAGTCGTTAGGGGTATTTGGAGTCCTTAAACAAAAATCCTTGTGGTCTAACTACGGAACTTGTGCATGGACAGTGAAGAAACAAGCTTCCACCTGCTGAATGCCCCATGTACTCATTGATCAGATGGGAACTCCTAGGGTTGGACAGACTGAACGAGGAAGACATTAGCAATCTGAAGGTGGAACAGATGATAAGATTTATTAAGGACACGAGAAGGTTCGACGGGGGGCCGTGAGAGAGCTGGAACCACCACACTCTCCGCAAGGGGAGAACTGGGTGTCGATGTCATCTATATATAGAAATCGTGAATGTAATTTTTGTCCCCCCTTAGCTCTCGAGAACTACTTATGCTCCAATGATGATTGACCCCTATATGGATAGCCCTCGATCTGGAGGCAAGCCAAAAAAATCGAAAATTTGACCTAGCCCTAAGGGGTCAAAAGTTATAGGCCAAAACCTATGGCGTGGTGCAGCGCGAAGCACCGCGCAAGATACCGTACTAGTAACTGCAGAAGTTCGATATCTCCCATGGGTTATGGAGGTCAGATAGCAGTCGCTTCACGGAAAATATTGAAGTTAGACTGGAAAACTGACCCCAAGTAGGTTGGGAAAAGGCTCAGTGGTTCATGAGGTCCTTTAGTTATGTGTCTAAAGAAACAGAGGATAAATTACAACTCACTATTTTCCATCAGGGGTCCACCCGACCCTGGCTAGGTACTCGAACCACGGGAAGGTTTCCCTGAGAGGCTGTCTCAGCTCGTACCATCGGATATCTGTCACTTCTGTGGAGCCGTTACTGAATTCTGGGGCTGAAACAATATTTACATACTCTTTTTTGTGGGACCGCTACATGCGTTGACACCTTAGCACCTTCACACCTTCCAAGCACATCCGGCGCTGCTGCTGCATCGGCTGAAGGCTTTAAACGGCGTAAATATGCTAACCTAGCAGGTGATTACATATTTGAGCCGTTTGAGGTCGTATAGAGGTCGTAAAGAGCCGCCGCGTATAGAGACATTGCTAAACGCTTAATCGATGCTTCTCAGGACCAGAAGGCTGGCTATTTTCTGGCCCAAAGAATAAGTATCGCCATCCAACGTGGCAACACAGCCAGCATTCTGGGAACCTTCCCAGTCGGCAATGACAAGGAGGAGTTTTAAACGAGATTTTGTTATGTACATAATGTCACTTTTATTCATTTTTTTTGTTTTTTTTTTTAATTCTCACACGACGTCATCTAGCCCAAATTAAGCTTAATATAAGCTTGTACTATAGGATCTAGACGACTGATAAACATACTTATATATTTCGAAATACATACATATTACATAGAAAACACCCAAACTCCGAAAAAAATATTTGTGGATCACACAAAATTTGATTCGACCCGGAATCGTACCTCAAGGACGGCAGTCGAATACTCATACCACTGCGCCACCGCACCGAAGCAATTAATTTTGGTTTATTCAGGACACAAACAGTTCCATACATAATTTTAAATCTTCAATAATTTAATCGCAAATTTCGAGGTCTTGTGTATTGGTTAGTTGGTAGACCGTTCCTCCTGGAGAGGGATCAGTCGATGGTTCAACTCCAGCCAAGACCATCGTTTTTAGGCAAGCCTTTTGCAGTTACTAGTCCCCATAATACTCACCATGGTCAGCTGTCTCCTGATAATAGTCCAGGACTGTGGTCGGAGATGCCTTCTGTAACCTGAAGGTCACCATCTTCAAAGAAGACTTGGCGTTCGGTGTACCGGCGCGAGGGAATCTGGGAAGGATTATGTATGTAATTACTAGCTGTTGCCCAAATAATTTTAAAGTAACCTTCTACCCTCTACACTCCCAAAACTATCCCTATGCCAATTTACATCCAAATCCGTCCAGTCGTTTGACCGTAAAGAGGGTCCAAACAAAAATACACACTTTCTTTATAATACGAGTATTAGTTAGGATAAACGCAAGGTATGGCCAACAGACTATGGCCACTTCAAACAACGCTTCTAAAGGCGCATTTTCATTGTTCGGGCGCTAACGACCATGGCATGCAGGATGCGGGAGATTTGTGACGCATGCCTTAGAACCCGTATGAATGGGTAACAGTTTTCACTGGTCGTTAGTGTTTGGTCGTTAGTCCGTGGTCATTGGCAATATACCATATCCGGAAAATAACCCGCATGCGAGCTATATTTATCGACCATAACTTTTCATCGTTTTGGTCGATAGGCATCGACCAAGACTTGGTCGATGCCTATCGACCAAAACGATGAAAAGTTATATATAGATTATAAACTTGACCTTTATCATTACCTGAACTCCTCAACCTCGCCACTGGTGCTCTGAGAAGATGGAAAGCTAAATATCTTCACTTCGCTCTCGTCAACTTCTTCATATACTATTCTGTATACATCATCTGTAAATAATATTCCATCTTAGTATACAGTGTGTCCCATAACGTTTAAAATAGTTAAAATAATTCAAATTAAAATTTTATCATAACATAATATAAAATAAAGTCGCCCGTTCCGTATGTATACTTAGATCTTTGAAATTAAGCAACCATCATGGATAACCACTCCATCCATTTGTTCGGGCGTCTTTGCTAGACATCGGCCGTCGTCGGGGACCGTTCGGCTCACCGCGGCGCTTGCGCACACGACACACAACTCACTCGATCACGACGCTAGGCACACGCTCGTTTGTTACAGACTTCTCACATATACCAGTGTATACAGTCCAATGCATTTCATTTGACATCTAGATGAGCATTGTAGGAACACATTAAAGAAAACCGCATGCAACTCGGTGTTTTATTTTTTGAGTTTATCGCGGCTTAGAAATAAACAATCCTTCTCATGAAGCATGTCTTTTTCCCATTTGACTAGTTTGATGATATTGCAAGTCTATGAATACAGTTAATATATTTTTTAATATTTATTAATAAATAAATATGTTAGGACAATTTACATAACGCCATCTAGTCACAAACTAAGCAGAGCTTGTGATATGAGTACTAGATAAACTGATATAAATACTTATTTACATTTTTTATTGTAAATACATACATATTATACATAGGAAACATCCAGACTTCGGTACAAACGTATCTGACATCACACAAAGTTTGTCCCGACCGGGAATCGAACCAGAGACTCCGGCATCGAAAGCGGGTGCACTACCGACCACGCCACCGAAGCAGTCAAAGTATTATAGTATTGTTTTTAAAATCAAAATGAAGTTGTCTCCATCCATAACCACTTACCATCAGTCTGCGATTGCCACCAGAATCCTGTATACCTGGAGAACTCTTCCTGGGTGACGTAACAGGGGACTCCGGCCTGACGAGGGTCGTCTGCTAACCTGAAATGGGGATGATGACTGTAGTTAAAGATCACTACAAGAATGTGTTGTTCGACTAACTGTTAAGTGCCTCGGAGAGCACGTTGTCGCGTTGGTCCTGGTTGACTGGTTGTCATACGAACATCTATGGCAGTCGTTAGGGGGTAGTTGGAAGCCCTAAATCAACTACAGAACTTCGATATCGCCCATGGGTTGTGGAGGTCAGATGGCAGTCGCTTCACGGAAAATATCGAAGTTCAGCCGCATCAAAGTTAGACTTGTATGTATGGATGGATGGATGTTTGTTACTCTTTCACGTAAAAAATTCTGAATGGATTTTAATGAAACTTTACAATAATATAGCTTGTACATCAGAATAACACATAGGCTACAATTTATAAAGATATTGTGTGAATTGTTCAAAATATGACAATAAGTGTCAAGTAGGAAGCGACGATGACAAACCGAGTGCGCGATACTACGGGAACGGGAAAATACCAAATTACCACGCGGGCGACCACTAATAAAAGATACTTTAGAATACTGTAGGACAGTGTTTTCAAAATCAGAAATTATCCCCATTGTATAAAAAGAAATATTATCATTACAGCTACAAGGTCATCAGCCGGGGCAGTTGGGTTATACTGACGGGGGCGTAATGGAAAATTCTATAATTGCGGGAAAAAAATCATTTTTGGACATTCTCACACGCCATCTAGCCCAAACTAAGCTATAAGTTGGTGCTATGGGATCTAGACAACTGATTAAAATTACTTATATATTTCTAAATACATACATATTATACATAGAAAACACCCAAAGTCCGAAACAATCATTTGTGGATCACACAAATATTTGAATCGACCCGGGAAAAAATCTTCAAGGTCTTAAAAATAAAACACTCCACAACTCCAGTACTATTGATATTCTCCAAGATAAGATAGTACTGTATCAGGTGTTTAAAGAGACATTCGATGCCTCAGTATACAAAATACTAGCTGATAACCTCGGCTCCACCCGCGTGATAAAGTTTTCTAACTACCAATCCCCACGGTAACACATTACCGGGATATTAAGTAGCCTATGTCACTCAGGAATAATGTTGCAACATGTTATTATAAGATTTTACAAAACTGGTCCAGTATTCCCTATTCTAATCGCTGTCGTCTGTATTAGACAAAGAAGATTTGTTGAAAGAGTCCAAATGTTGACAACTACGGTACTAAATGTTTTCGTGTACCACGAAACACGCCAAGTTACGCCACTACCGCGTACGAGTGATAAGGACAGATATAATAGCTCGCTATCGTAATGTAACTCAGTAACGGTCCGTTTGTTGACAAAATTTATCTCGTTTCGTTAGCCTTACTTTAGATACCAACCTTTCCGGCTCATGTCCTTTACAAGCATAAGTCAACCTAGTAGGCCTTAGTAGTCGTCCTCCAGCTAGCCAGATGTCTCCACGAGCAGCGTGGGCCACTAGCTCCGGAGCCCTGGGACACATGGCCGGGGTAAGGGGTGCTCCGCCACCTGTGTTAAGTGAACGGGGGACTAGCGGTGGTGCCTGAAAACAAAATAGTACAAAAGTTGATGTTGTTTCTTTGTACATTTTTAGGGTTCCGTAACCAAAGGGTAAAACTGGAACCCTATTACTGAGACTTTGCTGTTCATCCGTTCGTCCATCTGTCTTGAGCTGTATCTCATGAACCGTTTCAACAGTTAGACTGTTGAAATTTTCACAGATGCTGTATTTCTGTTGCCTCTATAACAACAAATACTAAAAAATAGAATGTAACAAATATTGAAGGGGCTACCAGACAACAAACGTGATGCTTTTGCCATTCTTGTACGGAACCTTTTGTGCGCAAGTCCGACTTGGCCGGTTTTTTTTTCCACGGCCCAACCATCGTCCATTGCCGGCCCCGCCGGCTACGCAATCGGCAGAATACACTTTCATATGCATTTAAATCAAAGCTGTATCTTTTATTACAAATACACACCTCAATTGTATTTATATAGATTACATAATGGAGTCCTACTGGCTGTGAGAGCTGGACCAACCACACTCTCGCCAAAGGGGAGAATTGGGGAACTGGACGAAGTGGCCCGCATGCGTTGCGGGTGGATTGTCCGTCCGGATGCCGGTTGCCGGTGTCCCCGTTGGAAATAATAATACATAATGAAGTTACCTGACCAATCCCCTCATCAGCAACAAATAATGACGATGCACAAGGAAACATGATTCTCCCAGTTTGAGCATGGAGTTCATATGAGGCTATACCCCATGCGGCGACCCTCTGCCTCTCCCAGAGTAACTGCTCCTCTCTGGACCATTTGCCTGATGTCACTCCGAGGGCAACATTTGATTCTATCAATGGTTTCCAATCTAATCTACAAAACAAACAGAAATTATTAAATACCAACTTATTATATGGCTGCGGGATATAGTTCTCTCATTACCAATCCCAAACGCAAAAACGGAACACATTTCTGGCGTTAAAAGAAGCCTAGGTCATTAGAGGATAATATAGATTTAAATGAATATGAATGAATATGAATATGTAGCTAAATATTAGTGATAGAAATTTTCAAAATCAGTTCAGTAGTTTTGAGCCTACTTGATGATGCAAACAAACTATCCCGTTTTTTCTCTCAATATTATAATCGAAAAATTAAAAAAAAATTCTTCCTTTCATCCCCTAGAAAGTGAGCTGCTGATTTTAAAAATTTATAGCTAAGATCCATTTTGATCTCATAGGCTTTCAAACAAAACATACTGCATCATAATTGTTCCATCTGTTTGAATGCTATGAGGCCACAGATAGAGAGTAGATAGATAGGTTTAATTTATAACAACCCTCTTATTCCATGGGAGTTGAAAATATAACCTAAGGCTATCCTTGTGTATCATAAAAGGTGTTTTTCGACCAGAGCTATGCTGCGAGGTTGTGCTTGTGGTCCAATGAAAATTATAGTGTTATGACATGAGGGCTGGACAAATGAATATGATTGGTGGATGTCAAATGCATCTATCTATCTGTTTCAGTGGTGTGGTCGGTAGTGCATCGGCTTTTGACTCCGGAGTCTCGGGTTCGATTCCCAGGTGGAATAAAATATTTGTGTGATCCATTTTTTCAGAGTTTGGGTGTTTTCTATGTATTTTTGGAATGTATTTAGAAATATATCAGTATGTTTATTGGTGGTCTAGATCCCATAGCACAAGCTTGTAGCTTAGTTTGGGCTAGATGACGTTGTGTGAGAATGTTCAAAATATTTATTTATTTATCTATAGCAATATAACATAACACATCTCTGGCCAAAGGCACCCTGAGGTGGATTTAAAAAAGACAGAAGATGGTTAATACACTAATAGTAGATATTTTATAGTATATTCCAATTAGAAATTAAAAATATGCAACTAATGTACTCATACAAAATACCCTTTTTTTGACCACAGCCACAAATACAGCCTAAGCAACATTTATCTGTTAAAACAATAACATTAACAATCTCTACAAAAGTTACATTTACATAGTTAAACAAAACATTGAGATAAATGTAATCTATTGTGATGCAATTAGTGAATTAATGAGGATGATTTTTACTTTCTTAAACCTACTACAATATTTAAAAAAAACTGCCATAGCTGGATCTACAATATGAACCTTTGCTTTAATTTGAAAATAGAACAAATTAGAAATTAGTACTTACCTTGAAGTGTTTGGCTGCTGTGTTGGAATCACATCTGTGTACAATAAAGTTATTTCCCATCCATTTTGAGGATTTCTCAAGAAATATATCCTGGTTTTCCCATTGCCAAGTTTACGGAAGCTTATAGCTATAGGTACCATAGTAGATAAGCATGATAATTCTTTTCGTAAATCATGAACTGCCTGTCTAACTTCTGCCCAAGAGTATCGTTTCGAAGGAGGTCGTATATATTCCGCGGATGCAGCCCCGTCGCCAGCTCCTCTCACATCCATAATATCAGATTCCATCAATCTTTTCTTACCAAATATTAACAATTTCTTTTCCGTTGTAAATTATTCATAATGTGATAAAGAACTTTTTCTGTGTCTACCTTGAAACGTAAGTCAATAATATTTAAGATAAACTCTCATTATAATATTGAAAAAAAATATTTGATTTGTTTCACTAAAAATAGGGCCTAAACTACTCGTTTTCGTCTTCGCGTTTTGACTTTTGTCTTGCCACTTGCCAGTTCTGTCTGCTGCTGTTGGTCTGTCAAGTCAATGGTCGTTGACCGATAGTGTTGCACTACGTAGGCATATCGAATAGGCTCGATTCAATTCTTAATTTGCTAACGTGGATTCTTCTTTTGTACACTTGTAATAGCTAAACAAGATAGCAGTATCTTGCTTTCAATTATTACTGAATAAAAAAAGAGAACATTGATCCATACCAATTCAATTCAATTTTTGGTAATTGCCTCTGTCAGGTATGTTGACAATTTGGCCAATGAAAAGTGTTATGGCTATTCGTGTGTTTCTGAATATTTTCTGCGATAATTTAGGCAAGTGTAAGATTATGAATACTTTTCCTTCCCAAAGTTGGGTGAAAGTGATTCTTGCTGATTAGTGTTAGTATTAAGACACTGAAACAACACAGATGAACTTAGATTTTTTTATATTTGGTTCGCCAAATTGACGCCGCCCGCCTGGTGGTAAGTCGTGACGACGTCTAGCGATTGTGGGCCACTCTCACAGCACACATTACTATTGAGAGTGGCCCTCAACTTGACGACCTACTGATGTGCCTCTTCACGCTCCGCTTAAAGAACCCAGGATTATATGTGGGACGAAACACGTGCACAGGCAGGGCGTTCCAGGCCACTATCGTTCGGCAGAGAAACGAACGTTTAAAACGTTCGGTTCTCGCGAACATGCTATCCACTGTGTGGGGGTGGCATCTCTGCCTGGCACGAGTCGTTCGGGATCGGAAGGAAGAGGGTGGGATCAGATTGAAGAGCTCTTCAGAACACTCGCCGTGGTAAATACGGTAGAATGCGGCCAAGGAAGCTATTGTTCGGCGCTGAACTAGCGGCTCAAGGCTTCCCGTTACCTCCGGACAATCTATAATACGGATAGCCCGTCGCTGCATAGCGTCGAGAGCGTCCAGCAGATACTTCGCGGAGCCGTCCCAGAGGTGAGAGCAGTATTCGACGCAGGGTCTAATCTGCGTCTTGTACAGCAGACACCTCTGGTCCGGTGTAAAGAATCTCTTTACCTTATTCAGTATTCCTAGTTTCTGCGAAGCTAGCCCTATACATCTTTCGATGTAGTTTTTATTATTGAGCTCTAGACGAACGTCTATGCCAACGATATCAAGGTTGTCCTTCATTGGTAATAATGCATTCTGAAGAGAGGGTAGGGGAAGGAAAGGGGATTTCTTCGCAGTAAATGCACACGCCTGTGTTTTGCGGGCATTGAACTCGACCAGGTTCTCGGTACCCCATTGAGAGATACTGTCGAGGTTACGGTCGAGATCAGCCACGAGTCGTCGTCTCTCCTCCTCAATCTCAGATCGCCCCGCCGTCGGACGAACCGAGTAACTCCCGTGCAGTGTGCTGTCATCTGCATAGCAATGAATGTTCCCGAGGGATAGCATATCATTGATATGCAGAAGAAAGAGAGTTGGCGATAGTACGGACCCCTGCGGTACCCCGGCATTCACTTGCAAGAAGCGAGAAGCCTGGCCATCGCAGAGGACCCGCACTCGGCGCTCATTTAAAAAGCTGGCAATCCAGCTGCACAGTTGAGGAGGTAGACCATATGCCGGAAGCTTGGAAAGGAGCGAAGCATGCCAGACCCTATCGAAGGCTTTGGCGATGTCCAGGCTAATAGCCAAGGACTCGCCGTGCCTTTCCATAGCCCCACCCCAGACATGCGTTACGAATGCCAGAAGATCACCCGTTGATCGCTTTGGCCTGAAGCCGTATTGTCGATCATTGATTAGCGAGTGATCGTCTAAGAATTGCATGAGCTGCTTATTTATAAGGAGCTCAAGCACCTTGCAAATGACTGAGGTGACAGCTATGGGTCGATAGTTGCCTGGATCGGACCGATCCCCTTTCTTGGGGATCGGTTGTACGTTCGCCTCCTTCCAGACCTACGGCACGAGCCCTGAAGAGTATGACAGGCGGTACAGACGCGTTAATACTGGAGACAACTCAGCTGCACATTTTCGTAGCACCACCGCCGGAATGCCGTCAGGGCCACTGGCTTTCCGCGTGTCGAGTGACCGGAGCACTGCCCGTACATCACATTGCCTGATAACAATATCAGGCATTGTGTGGCCACAGTTGGCGATGGCGGGGGGCTGCAGGCCACGATCGTCGACCCGGGAATTAGCCGCAAAGAGGTCTGCGAGCATATCCGCTTTCTCTTGGGCTTTGTGAGCCAGTGTTCCATCTGGGTAACGCAGCGGTGGCAGCGAGGGCTGACAAAAGTTAGATTGCACGGCTTTGGCCAGTTGCCAGAATCCACGGCTGCCCGTGGGATGGGAAGTGAGCTCCTGACCAAGCCGCGCGACGCGCTGGGCATCCGCTCTCTTAAAGGCCCTCTTACTCGACTTTGTGATTATAATATAATATATATATATATATATATTTTAATACATATATATAAGTATATTCACATATATATATATATATATATATATATATAAACATACATACATGAGTAAGTATATAAATCTTGTACTTAAATATTGACACACAACTATTTTTTTTTTTATCATAGTTTTACAGAATTATGCTGAATAAATAGGACAAGGGTCCTGAGGACGTCCGGGGAAGGGAATGTTAGAAGGGCATAGAAGTTAGTAGGCACTGGGATGTTGAGTTCTGGGAGTAAACTGTAAAGATCAGGGATACATTGGTTCCTTGGACAACTAAAGAATATGTGGGCCAAACTTCCCTCATCAAGGCCACACTCGCACAGCGACGAATCCCGTACTCTAATTTTATGGAGAAATACTGGAGAGCAGCAATGGCCTAAACGGAGACGACATATGACTGATATGACCCATTTGGGTACCTTTTTAAATTTGTAGAACCAGGGTTTGGGTGTAATGCTGGGTTGTATGGCATTATAAAACTTTCCCTTTTTTTTGCTGGAATCATCCCAGTGTTCCTGCCATGAAGTCAGCATATTTACCTGGGGAAGGTTCAGCAGGTCGTATCCCTGATGTTTGAGGTGTTTAAGGTCCGATGATGGGTGAGAAATGGCGATTTTTGCATGTGAATCTGCATGTTCATTGCCACTAATACCACTATGACTTGGAATCCAGAATAAGTGAACTGTTTTGTTGTTGTTAGAGCAAGTAAGCAGCGATTTTTTTATGTCCAGGAGTATGGTGCTATGTAGCTTGCTCTTATAGGAGTTCTGTTCTAAGGCCTTAAGGCAACTGAGGGAGTCGGTGAATATTACAGCTTTAAATATATTATTGTGGTGTTCTATGAATGTACATGCCTCCAATATCGCGACACATTCACCTGTAAAGACTGAAGATTCCTTAGGGCAACGGTACATGAGGATAATTTTTGAGTTTTGGTAGTACACCGCGGCACCGGTATAGCTAACAGAGGATAGTTTAGAGGCATCAGTGTAAAATATATGAAAGTCATACCAGTTTTCCTCTATAAGGGTATTTAAGGCGGAGCCTGCAGCAGGCATATCCTTATATATCCCTATGTTCGTTTCTATATGGGGTTTATAGCACAAAATAGAGTAGTTGTAATTGAACAAGGGAGCCTATCAGATTTCATAATGGGACATTCAAGGTTTTGGTAGGACCTATAAGTTTTTAATATTAAGGGGAATTCTTTGTGATTCCAATAGCTTGCTGTGTCAATTGTGGAGTTTAATTCCATAATTTTTTGAAGTAGTGGGTGACTGTTATAGGAAATTAAACGAGATAAGAATCGAGATGCTAAGTACTGTCTTCTCAATTTTAAAGGCGGTTCTGCACATTCAACCTGTAAAGCGTTGATGGGTGAAGATTTCATGGCGCCGGTTATTATACGGAGGCAGTTGGACTGGATCGTGTCCAGCCTGGTCAGGGCACCTTTATTACATGGCACTAACAAAAATGAACCATAGTCCATAATGCTGCGCACTAGTGCGTTATAGACCAATTTCATGGTAAAGGGAAGAGCCCCCCCACCAAACACCGGCAAGGGATTTTAAAATTGGTATGTTCCTTTCACATCTTTTAACTTGGTAATTAAGATGATGGGTGCCTGATAATCTTGCGTCCAGATAGACTCCTAAGAACTTAGCCTTTGTGGCCACTGGGATGTTGAGGCCATCTATGCTTATAGATATTTGTGGGAGTCTTTTTTTGCGGGAAAATATGACAACAGAGCTTTTTGGGCCAGACAGACTTAGTCCATGGTCCAGCAACCACTTGCTTAAAGAGTTCAGAGACAGGGAGAGTGAAGCAGCTGCATCAGGAATGGATTCATTGTCTACATATAAGGCCAAATCATCGGCATATTGCAGAAAGTGACAATTGTGGTTAAGGCAGGAATCAATATCTGAGGTGTAAAGATTATACAATATAGGACTTAGGACCGAGCCTTGGGGCAGGCCTCTCCACGCCCTTCTCTGTCCAAGCTCTTCTCCTTGTACTCTTAGGACCAGATTTCTACGTAGTAACATTTCGCATATGCATTGGACCATCGTCCCTGGTATTCTCAGCTTTTGCAGCTTTTGCCTGAGAATGGGGAGAAGGACATTATCATAAGCGGCTGTAATGTCCAGAAATGTAGCTATAGTGGACTGGTTTTGTGCCAGGGAGAGTCTTATGTCTGTAATAAGGAGACCTACGCTGTCCATTATACCAAGACCTTTCCTGAAACCGAATTGGGACCTGGGTAACAGATCCCTAGACTCAACTATCCACTCTAATCTGTTTTTAATTAGATGTTCGAAGATCTTAGCCAGAACCGGTGCTAGGGCTATTAGTCTGTAGCCATTTGGGTCATCCGTGTGTTTGCCCGGTTTTAGAATGGGGATGATGATCTGTATCTTCCACTGGTTAGGGATCCAGCTATTTAGGTAGCAGAAGTTGAGGACCTTTAGGAGATAGGTCTTAGCGTTAGTACCACAGTGTGAAATGAATGAGTATGGAATACCATCAATGCCGGGGGCAGAGTCTTTCACATGTTCCAGCACCATGTCCAGTTCCTGAACGGTAATAGGTGCTTCAAATGTGCTATCAGTAGGCCCTACATCCGTATTATTCTTACACTCATCTATTGTTGGTACATATGGTGGAGCGCATTTCCTGAAAAATACTTCTGCGGTCTCTTTAGTCATAATGGTAGAGCTAGTAGGGGAGCATCCAGACCTATAGCTGTTTATTTTTTTCCATACAATTGTTGATGGGGTTGAAGGAGACAGAGATGTACAAAATTTTGCCCAACCAGCACGTTTCTTTTGACGGAGTAGCCTTTTAGATTTAGCAAGGATATGTTTATATTGTATTAAGTTTTGCGTGGACATGTCTATATTGTAATTTCTCTCAGCTTCTTTCCGTTCCTTAATGGGTTTGGTGCACTCATGGTCCCACCACGGGGGTGATGGGATATTACCTCTAACACTGTTTTTAATTGGAAATGATGCCTCAGCACAAGTGTTAATTGCACTGACTAGGCTATCCAGACAGAGTTGCGCATGGCAGTGATCAGTTTGGAGAGAATTTAGGGGATCAGGGTTGGGGAGAGCAGGGATGGAATCCTCCAGGAGTTGTGAGTATTGTGACCAATCTGGGTTAGATAGGTTGAAACGTAAGAGGGGAGGGGAGGTCCTTTCAAGGTAGGTTCTATTAGTAATAGTGACAATAATTGGGTAGTGATCACTCCCATGCGAAAGGTCGGTGCAGTGCCAGTGAGTAGATGCGGCAATATCCTGAGAACAGAAGGTGAGATCAACGCAGCTTTTACGCTGGCCAGGGAGAGTTTTCCGGGTTGAGCAACCAGTGTTCAGAATATATAAATTGAGATCATCCAATATTACTACCAGCCCATCGCCAAGAGGGGTGCAGTGATCAGAACCCCATCTGAAGTGGTGTCCATTGAAGTCCCCCATGACTAGCATAGGACCATTGATACTCTCCAGTATATTTCGCAGAGCTGGTAAAAGGTTTACATGAGGATGTGCAATATAGACAGAGACTATGGTGATACCTTCTACTTTAGCCGCTACAATAGCTATCTCTCCTGATGAAGGGATTAGGGTGAGGGGTGACATTGGAACCCTATCATTGGTAAGGAGGGCAAAGCCTCCATACCCATCGTCTCTGTCACATCTCAAGGTGTTGTAGTGATGAAGGTGGAAATTGAGACTTGGCAGCAACCAGGTCTCAGCAATGGAACAGACTACTGGACTAATGAGGTATATCAAGTCTTGCTTTTTGTGTGCTATGCTTTTAATGTACCATTGGAGAAAGGATAGGTATGGAGCCATTGGGAAAATTAAGAAGTTGGAGTAAAAGGTTTTGTGCAGCGTTGGGCGGTTGACTGGAAGGAATAGAATCATAGGGGGGGCTAGATTGGGTAAATAGACTGGGAGACATAGGAGGGCTATGAGGAATCAGTGTAGTCAGGAATTTAATGATTAGTTCTATGACGGAACTTATGCTATCTGAAGGATGGTTTTGGTTGGCGATTGTACAGCCATTTGGCTGTGAGGGTAGGGGGGAACGGGTAATATTCTCATGTGATATTCTATAATAAGGACGGGGGTTGGGACCATGGGACTTGGGTTTCAGGGAGATGGTTTTCCTGTACGATTGCTGTGGGGTCGATTTAGCAGCATTGGCATAGTTTCGAGAAGCTGGAGGAACGATATTACTGGCCTCTACGTAGGAAATAGATTTTTCGGCCATGGTAGTTTTAATGGCCTTCTGTCTAACATACTCTGGACAATCCTTGCTATATGCAAAATGGTTGCCCGAGCACAGCACACAAAAAGCCTCACTCGCGTCTACCGAACAACCATTACCCGGGTGCTCATGACTGCATTTTGAACATCGGGGTTTCGACCTGCAAGCAGACTCTACATGTCCAAACCTACAACACTTGCGACATTGGATGATAGGGTATACATATTGTTGTACTGGTAAGGAGTTGTAGCAACAATACACCCTTTGGGGTAAAACCTGACCGTCAAATGTAATCACGCATGTTTGGGTGGGTTTCCACTCTGTGACACCTTCCTGTGTAACCTTGCGGTTAAACCTTCTTATTTTAAGGATGCGACCACACCCATGTGGAACGGATAGATACACTTTAGCGTCTTCTTCCGTCATATCTACCGGGATACCTGTAACTACTCCCATGCGGGACACGTTGTAGGACGGGATCGTAGCAGTATAATTGCTTTGCGTAACGACGGGGTTGAGGAGGAATGCGTTAGCATCTTGGTAGGCTGTAAATTGTACAGAGACCCGGTTTCTGCCGACCCTCTTTACACCGTCTTTCGCGACATTGGAGATGCGGTTTTTGCACATAAATAGGCCGAAAGTTACTGGGTGGAGTGTGGTTCCTGTGAGTTCTAACTCTGTAC
Source organism: Nudaria mundana (assembly GCA_963556515.1). Classification (NCBI taxonomy): domain Eukaryota; kingdom Metazoa; phylum Arthropoda; class Insecta; order Lepidoptera; family Erebidae; genus Nudaria; species Nudaria mundana. The sequence goes on from OY748309.1 coordinate 4,889,899, forward strand.
GGGACACGTGGACGACAAATGGTCCTGTGTCGTCAGGGGTGTATTCGTTTCGCGAAATCTGCGTTCTAATCTGCTTTGAAGGCAGATTAGGCGTATCATTAACAGTACGCTTACGGGTTGCAGAGGGCCGGGTGTCTGTAATACCGCAGGCTACATCCGCGAATTGCGTCAGAGGGTTAGTTGGAGTTGTTGGGGTTATCGCATTCAGGAAGAAAGGAGGGGAGGAAAATATAGGGGTTGTTGGGGCAGGATTAGAGGGATCAGGAGGATCAGGTGGTTTAGACCTATCCATGCTTATTCTGTAAAATTACAATTATGGACACTTACCTATTGCCTGTTAGTAAGGACGACACAATAATATACACAAATAAACAATAACAAGTGACAAATCACCGCAACTGTTAACAAAAAACAGATTTTTTTTTCCGGACACACGTGCTCACCAACCCACGACGCGATGCCAAAAAAACTTGATCCATACCAACCACTTATTACCCACAAATAACCAGACAGATCATGAATGACAGATGTCATCATCACACAGCCGTGTTTCTTGCTCTTCTTATTAAATAAAATACCTGCTTTATACACATTGCCGGTGACAGACAAATTGCAAATCCATAAAATTTATTTTAATCATCTCGAATTTGAAACTCGATTTTTTAATCGATTCAGTACGGATATGACAACATTTTTCTACCACTGCAGTTCCGGTAAGTTGCCGCTCGACTGTCAAATTAAATAGGCAAAAAAAGCCGATGTCGCGTATTGTTCGCGTTATTCTGATTCTTTCGCGATTTGTGATTTAGAAAAATGGTTTCTGTGGTTAAAATAAGACGGACCTGTAGTGTATTAATCTATTTATTATGTTATGTGTGCGCTGTGGATAACAATATATCTAAACCAAGGATAATATCGTTAAAAATTGAGAGTAAAATATGTGATAGAACTAATTGTAAATATTTACTAAACATCAAAGGGGGTGAGTTTCTAGGGCATTATTCATGGAGATTAACCCCTGAAGAAGCCGTAGAGGGTAGTAATTGTGATGTCATCTACCCAAATTATGAATTAAGAGAGGTATTAACTACAAAATGGGAGACAAAACTTGAGATTCTAGTACCCGTTACTGATGCCAAATTATATTTTTGTAAAAATGATTTGAAAAATACTCCATTTGGTGGAAAGTGGGTCCACCAAGGTGCTGAAAACCTTTTGGTGATCGGCCGCCAGAATGAACAACAATTGTAAGTATACTAAGCTATATAAAACAATTTTTTTAATTTTCTATATTTATTTTGATAAAGTTGGGCTTTTTCATGATCATTTATTTATCAATGTTTATTAAAAATATTAGACAGTGTCCATAGAAATTTCGTACAGGTTGACTCAAACCTGCACTCAGTGTCCATAATAATACAACCTTTTTTGGACAAAGACTTTTTACTATGAATTACAAAATGTTTATTTTAAATGCAGAAGGAATAAAACATTTAGTAGGTATGTATAATATAAAAAAGAGAAGGAAAAACTATGAACTATTAATATTCTCTTTTCTTAAAAGACCAACGAACACATGTTTCGTAAGATTGATTATACTAAGACACGGGTACAATGCGGCAAAACCATAATAAATTAGTATGTATGTATCTAGATTGTAAGTTTATTTACCTACGGCTACCTTTTCTTCCTACATGAATCTTTCTATCCAAAGGTTGCCTGGTAGAAATTGCTTAAAGGCTGCCCATTGTATTGCTCTTAAGACTTAATAAGCTCCATGTACATATTACTGAATACCTACAGTATTGGTGTACAATGAAGTATAAATAAATAAATAAATTAGAGTCTATGGTACATAAAGTTATTTAAAAATGATTTTTACAATCTTACCTGTCTATTGCTAAATTGAACATAGTTTCTTAAGGTTACTACCTCGGTGGCACAATGGTACTATGTACAGACTGCCACACTCGAGGTCTCGGGTTCGATTCCCGGGTCTGGTGGATAATGTATAATTCTCTTTAGAATTTTATCCAGATAATTATCCCAGAGTCTGGAACTTGTGCCCGGTAGATGGCAATAGGCTCGCCCTCTATTACATGGGACCTAACATCGCTGGCGAGATGTGGGTGTGTTTGCACACCTCTGCCTACCCCTTCGGGAAAAAGGCGTGATGCTATGTTATGTTATGTTCTTAAGGTTTTCAAAGATTAAGTAAACATTTATTTATTTATTTATGTACACATCCTACTAATATTATAAATGCAAAACTTTGTAAGCATGGAGGTTTGTTATTCTTTCACGTAAAAACTACTGAACGGATTTTGATGAAACTTTACAATAATATAGCTTATACATCAGAATAACACAAAGGCTACAATTTATAAAGATACGGCGACGGGAACAATAATCACGCGGACGAAGTCGCTGGCGACCACTAGTGAAAAATAAAATCACAAGAAGATAAACAATAAGGATAGATTGAGTACAAAGGCACCACTTATTTCATAAGAAATCTCTTCAAGTGGGCCAGGGCCAGTGACATATGCTTAGGCTCTGTTTCATCAAATCAAATGTTAGGTAGTAAAAGAAGTTAACATTATAAAAGCAACTAGCGGACCGCCGCGGCTTCCCCCGCTTGATAAATTTTATACACAAAAACCTTCCTCAAAAAGCACTCTATCCATTGGTGAAAACCACATCAATCCGTTGTGTAGTTTTAAAGATCTAAGCATACGTAGGGAACAAAGCGACTTTGTCTTTATACTATGTTATGATTCGACGGGTGTACCAGCAAGCATCAAATAAAATTGACCATTGCTTAATTAAGATATGATGTAACGGCATGTATATATTCAACTCACTTTACCCAAAGAAAAACTCCAAGTCCTATCAGGATATTATCATCGAATTACATAAAACACACACACTATACCAGCAAATATCTCAACAAATACTGGTAACCTGCTTCTTTATATGAGCACCCTAGCTCCAGACGGCGCCGTGGACACGGCCAAGCATTACGCTCGTCGTATGCGCCGCCTGGGTCCCGCAGAGATTGCCCCTACATGCATGGACACTGTCGGTAATGATGTCTCCGTCAATCCGTGGCCTGCGACCAATGTTGGCCCGCCGCTGTCGCTACCAGCTCTCGGGAGGTGATGGCTGCAAAGAGGTCTGCGTGAACGGGAGTATGCAGGACTCACGCTCCGCAGGGCACCATTCAGGGGAAAACTGATAAGGCGGTGGGTGGTGTGTGGAGGGACCCACCGCTCGACCGCTCATACGAAAGGCCCTGAGGAGTCTGACGCCCCCTATGTGTTTCGGGGGCGTCGCTTAGGTGGAGGAGGTAAAGTGCGTAAATGCATCACCGACCACGTAAAAAAAAGAAGGTTGTTAGTTTAATTCTCTACTAAACCTGCTCATTTTCATTATCATTTCACCAAGCCTTAAGGCTCGGCAGAAACGGTCTTGTTCAGCCCAGTTCAGCTTCTGTTGCCAGTGGCTGCCAAAATTCGTGTGAACTGCTTGTCGTTAACCACAGGTTGACGGTGGACCGGTGGCGGTGGTCGAGCTTAAGCGAGACAAATAAACGGCTATTTATTTAATAGGTACGTACTCATAGTACCTGGTGCCCGGTTTATTTCGAGACTAGATGAAGTTATCGTAACACTAGCGGGCGCCAGCGAGTTTGTTTGGATTTACGTTTTATGATATTTAATGAAAATAGGTAACAGCTTTACACATAGCTTTTCACATTCACATAGCGGCTGGCACCTAAGATTTTGTCGCCTTTCATCAAGATTTCATCGAAAGGCAACGGGTTTCAATTTTTTTTCAAAATTACAATATAGCAGCTATTTTTTATCAAATTCATTCGGCACTTTTGGACATAACCAATTATAAATGTGCCGTTGAATAGGCTTGCCCCCTATTACGTGACTTAAATATACTGTCAAATTGTGGGTGTGTAATACACCTCATGCCTATATAGGCGTGATATGTGTGTGTGTATATTTGGAATTACAAACGGACCCGTTGTTCGTTGTATCGTTGTAAAGATGGCAGAACTTAGACTGCTACTCTCTGCTGTTTGATGAGTCAACACCCTTCGACACATAGTAGCGAAAAATTTTCCACATCTACTGAGTAAACATCGACCTACCTATATGGACTGGGAGGGAGGGGAGAGTGGGGTGTATGTGAACTATACCACCTCACCCTCTTCGAGTCTGTGACCTTTTTATTGAAGTCACTACAATTTGGCATCTAGACAAGACATCGTCTATCACTCTTATCCTACAACTAAAATTATAACTGTGAAATTTGTTTATTTATTTACTCGAGAAAATTACAAAAGGGATTTAATTCAATTTTTAAATAATTTAGTTAATTTCAGGCAACTTAGACTAGTAACAGATCTTTAAACTTAAACTAATCTACGTCCCATAGAATCTATATATTTAAAACGATAATTAGTCTGTCCGTCCGTCGCGGTTTTCAATTATAATTAATAATACATTTGCATGAAATATTTTTTTTGAGTTTCTTGCTGGTATTTTCTCAGGAGAACCAAATTACCGAACCAGCGAAATAATCATTTTCAAATGGTTATTTATGTACTTTTTAGTATTTTTATAATATTGCTTGACATAAAATTGTAAAATTTTGACATTCATATGTGCTCTTTATGTGCCTAAACTGAATAAACGAAATTGATTATTTGATTCTTGACTCCTTGGGCGTCCACGACTTCATCATACACTGTACCTTTACTCAACCCAGTTGTAGTCGGTTGTCCAGTCTAACTGCGATGCGGTTAAACTTTGATATTTTCCATGAATCAACTACCATTTGACCTCCACCATATTGACGATATCGAGTGTGTTTAGGCCATTCGGAATTTTTAAGACTCGCAACTATCCGTATCCGACTGCCATAGATATTCGGAGATATTCGTATGGCAACCGGGCAGACGACGGCTTTACGTGCTCTCCGACAGTGATAGGAGTAAAAACCGACCCGAATTGCCCAGAGTGCATGGACAGCGATGAAACAAGCTTCCACCTGCTGGCTGAATGCCCCATGTACTCATTGATCAGATGGGATCTCCTAGGGTCGGACAGACTATACGAGGAAGACATAAGCAATCTGAAGGTGGGACAGATAATAAGATTTATTAAGGACACAAGAAGATTCGACGTGGGGCCGTGAGAGCTGGATCAACTACACTCTACCCAAGGGGAGAACTGGGGAAATGGACGAAATGGCCCGCAAGAGTCGCGGATGGATCGTCCGTCCGGCTGCCAGGTGGCATGGCGTCCCCGTTGGAAATAATAATACGTGCTCTCCGAGTTACGAAAAAGTCATTAGAAAAATGCGTGCTCGCACCTCTCTCTCTTGCCCCTACAGTAATATACCAAACGTAACTCTTTACCTCTCTATCTGCACTAACTTATATCTCTATTCTATATCTACTAGGTATTCGCTGGAACGCGGGCGGGTACATCGTAACAATAAAGACGGAGCTGGCGGAATCTTAACTTAACCCTACCTAACCTAAGCTAAAAAAAAAACTTTTCAACTATGGCGCGAGCCAACAATTAACTTTCAAATGCTGCATTTAAAATAATTAATTTCGGGCGCGAGGCAACAGTCAAATTTATTTAGCAAAGGTTAGTAGCTATCAAAGGCATGTTTCTTTAATGCTTAATAACTCAAAAACTATAAGAGCCACATACACCAAAAAACAGACTTATGTTATATCTTTATGCCAAATTTGAAGTTGATAGGTTAAGAGACGCGCCCGCTGTCGTGTCGCATACATTCTTGACTGAGCCCTTCATTGTGAAGACTCCGCAAGCTCCGTCTGAATTATATAACGAAAATTTGCATTTCTTTTCTAGGCTATAAAGCAGCGCACTGTAAAACTGTATTAACCCCTGTACACCTGTTATATGCGAAGAAATGCTTACTTACTTCTCTCTCAACTTCCGTACATCTCGCCCGATTACACTTTTCGTAACGCTCTCGTCAATCATTCACCAGTATCCCCAAGTCAAACGAGCGCACAGAAGTGTTACCTACTTCAAAATATATTTTATACATATTATATATGTATATGTATAAAATACATATGTATGTATATGTTACGGCTAATACCCGAAGTGCGGCTGCACCTAGTTTTAGCCGGTTAGAACTAGGTGTAGCCACTTACTCTTGTTTAAACCTAGTATGTGTAGGTTAGGTTATGTTAAAACTGTGACCACCTACGCACGAGCCGAGCGAGCGAAGCGAGCGGTGCCGCGGCAGCGGCCGGCGAGTGCCAGCGACTTGCATTAATAAAAAAAAGAGATTTCTCCCAGGTGAAAGTGACAACTGGACCTAGTTGTAGCCGGCATGATGAAGGCTAGACCTAGTTTTACCCGAAAACAATCGGCTCGTACTAGGTTTAACCAAGAGTAAGTGGCTACACCTAGTTCTAACCGGCTAAAACTAGGTGCAGCCGCACTTCGGGTATTAGCCGTAACATCTCTCTCTCGAAGTAATTGATGTTTCTTTTACAGTTATGAATAATTATGATGCATGTGTTAATGGGTAAAAATTATTATAATAACTCTAACTGCATTATGTAACGTGGGAACAAGCAGTACATGTGTCCGTTGCATCATTGCTATAGCCTAGCAAGAATTTTTTTTTAATGGCAAAGCCTTAAGGTCGATTTACACATGTCAAAGATGCCTCAGTTCTGACACAGTACTGGCACAGTTAAAGTATCAGTGCAAAATATTATTTCAAACATTATCTATGAACGAATCCCTACATTCATGAATTCATTATTCATTTCAGGTTTATATGGCCGCAACAGTTACTTTTTAGGGTTCCGTACCCAACGGGTAAAACGGGAACCCTATTACTGAGACTTCGCTGTCCGTCCATCTGTCTTGGGCAGTATCTCATGAACAGTGATAGTAACAAATTTGAAATTTTCACAGATGATAAATTTATCTTGTCTCTATAACAACTAAATACTACAAAAAACAGAATATAATAAATATCTAAGGGATTTTACCAATATAACAAATGTGATTTTTTTGCCGTTTTGGTACGGAACCCATCTTAGCGAGTAGGCTAAAGCAATAGGAACAGAGTAGCAAAAACCACATTACAACGAACAATGTCGCGAGCGACCGGTAGTACCTACCTAACGTAGTTATAATCTAAGAAATACGATTCCTCGTATGTGCCAGGATATGAGCAATTTACTTAAACCCAGGTATCGGATACAGTAAGGCTGGTGTAATTGCCATTCGTAGATAGGAGACCATTTATTTAATAGACCACGCACTCTATTCCGCTGCTGTGCGATATAATGTGAAACTAGCCTCTGTGGCGTATTCGGTTGAATGACCTTCATGAGACGGCTACACCCGGGGCAACCCGAAGCCTCCCCAAATATGTCGATTTCTTATTGCAGAAGCCGTTGCTAAAGTCCGTCGGCTTCCTGGTGTTATCCTTGCGAAGGCGTGCCTGGGACTCCCATCAATGGATGTTAGGGCGGCTTTTAGGGAGTAATCACTGTGAGCTTAGATCAAAAATACCTAGATTACCGATCAGTGCTTTAAAAACGGCACCACTTCACCTCGGTCATTGCACACCTGCGCGCTTCAACCGCGCGCCGTACTAAGTTCCTATTGCGCTTGCTGACTCTCGAGGGATGCGACAACGGCGCTGTACATTGCACACCTGCGCGCTTCAACCGCGCGCCGTACTAAGTTCCTATTGCACTTGCTGACTCTCGAGGGATGCGACAACGGCGCTGTACATTAATGCGCCTGTATTCATTATTACGAATTATTTCTATGTCAGCCATCAATGTAAAATCTTTTTTATTTTATAGATGTATTTGTAATAATTACCTATATAGTATTCGAGTGCCAAGATTCCGCAGTGTATTAGTACTGAATCCAATATCTATAGTACTTCAGATCTAAAACTGTGAGTTTAATTTTATTAAAAAACAATTGGCTAAGTAAGACTCGAACTAGCGCAAGGAGGTCTCCGTAACCTAAATTCCTTTATCTGTGCTATAAGACGTTGCGTCGTAATTAATTTCAAGATATGAGTTTACCGGAAGTACCCTGTAGGTTTTGATTCCCTTGTGAGTGTCGAAAATTTGCAGCAAAACAGTTGTATCTTTTGATTGGGTTGGCTTAGAAGTTTACTTTTTTCACAGCTCCAATTTAAATTTATTTATTCATTGCAAATATGGGTTACAAAAGAATGTTAAAGACAGTAGGTACAGAATCACCATATTTCGCCATTATGCATGCAATCTTAGTCGCCAAATCGGGAGGGGAAACATGTGGATCAGATATTATAATCTAGATTTTATAATTTCTAAAATATTTCATTTCTAAATTAAAATTATCAATGTAACATAAATCATCTTAATTATATTTAATGTCAGTTTATTTTCCAGTTATATAATATAATAGTAAAATGTCAGATATAATTAGTAATTAATTAACTTTGTGAAGGAAATACATATCTACTTTTACAATCAAATGCATACTGAACACATCACATCTTGGACGATTTGTACTGTTGTAACAATTTATCTCACAGAAATTCATTTAACGAATTGTAGCACTTGCTTATTAAAAAATCACAGAGTTGTTTTTTAAATATCTTTAACACTATAATATTTTAAATAAGTTTACCTGATTATTTCATATGAATTTCAGCTTGAGCCTTCACGCTGACCTGAGAAATAGGGCCTTGACAGACAGACGGGTTAAATTTCATACATCAAAATCACAGTTCGTCTAGTCATTGCACTGTCAAGTTCTCTTATGGTCAAATTACACTTTATGACAAGTTCTCTTATGGTCAAACTACATTTTATGACAAATTCTCTTTTCGTCGAGTCTTTCGTTCGTCCAATTTCATTTACGTCAACGCCTAGTAAAGTTGTCAAAATAATTTCATAGTATTGTTTTTATTACATATATTTTATTTTCATTATAATTAGTTATACGGACAGACATACAGGACAACAAAGTGGTCCTATAAGGGTTACGTTCTTTTTTCTTTTTAGGGTTCTGTACCTCTCTAAAGAGATAACATACTATCTGAATCTAGTTAATCTAAGCCAAGGAGTTTCTTGCCCGTTCTTCTTCTTGGGAACCTTCCATCTGGAACATGTCGGTAGTAATAAAAATTATCACACACACACATACACACACACATATCACGCCTATTTCCCCGAAGGGTTAGGCAGAGATGCATTACACACCCACAATTTGCCAGTATTGTTAGTCCCACGTAATAGAGGGCAAGCCTATCGCCGTCACCGGGCACGGATATAATGGGCTATGTCCAAAATGGCCGAATGAATTTAATAAAAAGTAGCAACTATATTGTAATTTTGAAAAAATATTGATACTCGTTGCCGTGCGATGAAATTTTGATTAAAGGCAACAAAATCTTACATGCCAGCCGCTGTCGCACAGCCAATTAAAGTCCCGGGGTTTCTCGGACTAAAAATTAAAGTTAATCCAGGAAATGATCTGTCTATGTGCCAATTTTTATCCATAGCTGTGTATAATGGTTTATGCGTCGTTGATTTACAAACATCTTCACAAACTTTCACATTCATTACATTATTTAGTAGGATGAAAAACACGCGACCATCAATTCAGACCTTCGTGTTAATTCTTCTCTTCATCCAATTACTGAAACATCCGACAAAATGAAAGGATCATGTAAGGCGGGAATCGGTACGCTCTCCGGCAATTGCGTTCTTTATTTAAATTCAGAAAACGAATAAAGCTCTGTTGGGTATGATTTATGGCCAGTTTTAAGACGTTATAAAACTGTAGAGTAGTTCTATAAATAAGTATACTACGACTTTACTATTTTATGGCGGAACATGGGCCAATAATTTCTGAATTGCATTCATACACAAAATCACGCATATTTCTCCAAACGGGGAACGCATAATATACTCCGCTGAGGCTTATTGCAGCAAATCGAACAGAAACTCATAAGTAATTATACTTTTTCACAGTTTTACTTTTTTGACACTGACTGATTTCGCCTCACGACCTCATTCCAGACAAAGAGAATACAATACTACGTATTGCAGAGACTTGCTATCATTAAATAGTAGGTACTGCCTACTTTAATATAATTAAATAGGATGTCGTTGAATAGAATACCCGGAAAACACATTATATCTTACCAGTTTATAAAGTAGATACACAAACCCGTCTAACCTCAATTGGAAAGTGAGTGATGAATTGGAATGAGGGTGGGCTAATGGATTAATGGAACTCGCTTTAGGTCAGGCGTACAGCTAATGTCTCATATTACATAAGTAGAATCACGTCTTCATCCCCGAAAGCGCAGACAGAGGTGTTTATCACGCCCATATTTATAGACAGCCAACCTAATGCCTTTCCACTATCAGGCCAGAGCCTGCAGCCGAATTGAAGACGCCTTAAACTGCTTCAATTTCTAAGCCTTACTCCCATCCACCGAGCCTTTTCCAACCCAGTTGGGGTCGGCTTTCCAGTCTAACTACTTGCGGCTGAACTTCGATATTTAACGTGAAGCGACTGCCATCTGACTTTTACAAATCCATAAACCATTTACTCATTTTTACTAATATTATGAGGCCGGAAAGTTTGTTTTGTTGAACGCTCAAATCTTAGGAACTATTGGTGCAAATTTAAAAGTCATTTTTGTGTTGAATAGTCGTACTTATGGAGAAAGAAATAACATCACGCTACGACTTATAGAAGCGTAGCATTGAATAATATCGCAAAAACGGGTCGTAAACTCAGTAGATTATATTGTTGCCCTTGTTCACAGATCTCCAGCCCCCCTAACAGAGACAGTCAACCTAGAATGGGACCTGTCCCACGACATAGACGTAAACTATCTCAAAAATTCACCACCTCTTACGAGAAAAGAAAGAAATGACCTTGAAGTACTTTACGACGATCACTACGTACCACTAAATCAAATTAGAGATCGAAAAGGATTTCTTGATATCGAAAACTTTGCAGAATCAGCAAATTCGATTGAAAGGCTTAGAAGGAGCATTCCAGAAAATGAAATTGGTACAGTGGATCTGTTAAATTCTTTCAAGGTTATTTTAAATACTTCAGGGGTTACAGAGATTGAGCAGCAGAAAATGAATAGGACGATTAGGCAAGTGCAGCGGGTTGATTCGATAGCAGTCAATATGGATGTGGCAGTCGAAGGCTTGAGGATAGAAGAGTCGGAGAAAGAGCCCAGGATTACAGAAAATGGTGTTCCAAGTATTTTGGCGGATTCTAAGGTTACTTTGAGGTACGAATTTATTATTATCATATGCTTGTCCATTTGAGGGGCTCGTGGTCTAGTGGTAGGTAACCAACAATGTTAACACATTGCAAAGGTTAAGCAACATCGACTCAGGCCGGTCTTAGGATGGGTGACCATTTCTTAAGACATTGAGACCCCTCCGTGCCTCGGAGAGCACGTTAAGCCGTCGGTCCCAGTTGTCATACTAACATCTATGGCAGTCGTTAGGGGTAGTTGGAGCCCTAAATCAAAAATCCGACCGGTCTAACTACAGAACTTCGATATCGCCCATGGGTTGTGAAGGTCTGATGGCAGTCGCTTCACGGAAAATATCGAAGTTCAGCCGAATCGCAGTTAGACTGGAAAGCCGACCCCAACTGAGTTGAGAAAAGGCTCGGTGAATGATGATGCTTGTCCATTTTATTAAGAATGTTTTCCCGAATTGGTAAGCATATTATTTATCCACAATAGTGTCGTGGTCTTGGGCTAATGATGTCATGGTCCTCCTGGAAAGTGAACAGTCGCTAGTTTAGTTCAGCCCAAAACTATCAGCAGCGCTCTCGCGGAATTTAAAAAAAAAATCCCAAAACTATAGTTTTAGCGATTTATATTGTAAATTAATTTGAAAAGTAATGGTTGTTGGAAGATTATCTTTTTGTTGTAATGTTTTTCACATTTGCAATTTTGTTTGCATACTCGTATCATTTCCAAAAGTTCTGAACATATTTTGAAAATAGACATCCGAAACTGCATGCTATTTATTAAACAAGCTATTGCAAATACGAGTTACTAGCGTTTCCGATAACCCATCAAACTAACCTAAAAGTGCTTAGCGTTGTGGTGACTGGGGATCGACGTACATCATCGAAAAACCACCAGCCTTCAATATTCCATGTTACGGAGCTGTAGGCATCGGCTCATCATTTCAGCATATCACTGTCCATAGCTGAACAAAGCTGGGCCTCTCCAATAAGTTGCCATTTAGACCTCCCTTACCACCTGCTTCCAACGAGACCCACCACATTTTACTAGGTCAGCATCACCTGGTTGAAAAATAAAATTGTATTCTAGATTATTCGGAAGCGGTCTAACCACAAGGACTGTGATAGCATTCACGCACGAATTACAACCCACTGGCCAGCCGTGTAAATTTCTCCTTAAAGGAGAATACTTGGTAAGTAACTCTCGATATAGGTTTAATTTTAAACTACTTATAAGAACATTACACACATCTTATTACGCCTGGGCCTGTTTCCCTGAAGGAGAAAGGGCTGGCCTATTACCGCTTAGTCGGTATTTTGCTACACACTAACTATTTTGCTAGTAACATATTTGATCGGAATGTGCCGTTGAGGTTGATTTGAGTCTCAAGTCTTAGAGGCACAGCAACCTTATCTATTTTATACCTCGTAATATACACACCGACCGACTTGACATACTTTTATGTATCCCCTACCATTGAATAATCTATACTTATGATAAATCTGTAGAAGTGAAAATTCTGTACATTGATAGTATCACTGTTTGTTCAGACATTACGCAATAACTGCCGGTTCGATTACGATGAAACTTGATATAATTATTCTTTAATATCCTGGGCACCGACTGGCTTACTTTTTATCTCAGAAAAGTATATACAATAAAAAAAAAAACTTAATTTTGCGGTTCGATCCCTAGACCTGATTACTGTACCAACCGCAAATAATAAGTTTGTCGTAGGTTACGTCACCCGCAGTGGAGTTCACTAAGGGGCGCTGCACACGGCTAAGATACTATATTTTATCTTAAAATACAATATCGCTCGCCATACAATTCAATGGACACACGACGAAGATAATAAATAATATTTCATATTTTCGTATCGTAGGATGAATTTGTGTGGTAGAATAGAGAATATAATAGAAGATATAATATAGAAACTGTTGTTTGGGTTTATGAACGCAATAAAACCCGAAACAATGGTTTTTAGAACTTTTGTCTGTTTGTCTGAATGTTTGAACACGCTAATCTCAGAAACGGCTTAACCGATTTGAATTTTTTATTTGAATTTGCGGTTTTCAGTAATGCGTTGTGGTTTATTCAACTTAACATTTAAGGTTTGGTTTTCAATCGGTTCATAAATAAAAAAGTTATGTTAGATCTAAAGTAACACGCAGGTGGAGCTGCGGGCAACAGCTAGTTTTGAATAAATCTTTGTCCAACAAAAAAGTGATTATACATAGAACTCGACTCTAAACTCGGGTCCTAACTTACTGGGACGGAATGGCAGAAGAACTGTCTTTTTAGCAAAGGACAAACAAACTTATTTGGTATGAATGCGATATGAATTCCAATGTTAAAAGCACGAAACGTTGTATGTATCGCAGAATGTTTGATAGGCCGCCGTACTGCAAGTAGCTAATGTGCGCTGGTCGGTAGCAACACCATCAGCTATTCCGTCCCGGTGTGTGCATGCCTTGAGTTGAATCGTTTTCGAAACTTACTGTAAAGTTGGTCAAAATTAAACATGTTTGTTGGCAGGTAAGAAAGGGCTCTTTAGGACCAAGAACAGCTTTGTTCGACGTCGTGGCCCCACCCCCAAACTCTCACGGCAAACTATACGTATGTGCGAAAAACTTAAAACCGGGCGTCGACGACCCGTTTCAAGACGAAGATAAATATCTCCATCAGGGAACGGAAACCTTCAAAATGTTGGAATGTCATAATAAAATATTACCTTTATGGGCTGCGTTTATATTAATATTTACGTGTTTGACATTCTCTGCATTATTTTCTGGATTAAATCTCGGTTTGATGTCTCTAGATCGTACTGAATTGAAAATTATATCAAATACTGGTACGGAACGCGAGAGGAAATATGCCCGGGCCATCATGCCGGTTCGTGACCATGGAAACTATTTACTCTGCAGTATTTTACTGGGCAATGTGGCAGTTAATTCGACGTTTACCATTTTATTGGATGAGTTGACGTCTGGACTATTTGCTGTGATATTCTCGACGCTCTCTATCGTGTTGTTGGGTGAGATCACGCCGCAAGCGATATGTTCTCGACATGGACTCATGGTTGGGGCCAAGAGTATTATGGTGACTAAGGTGAGTTTATGAATGCAATTTTCATGTTCCTAAACTTTGTTTGTACAAAATTTCATGAAAATAGGTCCAGTGGCTTAAATAGAGTTTGTGTACGTATTAACGCCGACTTAATCACTTTGTTGATCCCACGTAATTGGCGGTACCGCACGATCTCCCTAGAGGCTGCATGTCTTCGATTAAATAAACTGCTCGATGCACTATTCAATACAAAAACAGTGCCAAATGTTGACACAAAAATACTAGAAATAATATAATGTATGCTTGTACAAGACGATCTAGAAAAGAAACATGTTTATGAGTACAATGATTGTTCGCGTAAAAACAAGTTGCAATTATTCGTAAAACAACGTCAATGTACAAAGTTATTGTCGCATCTCTCGCGAGAGTGAAATAGGTTTGAGTTTGCGGAGCGCCCCAACGCGCTAATAGCGTTTTCGAGTCGTAACCGTGAATCTATAGTTAGTTTGAACTTATTATATTCTTCCTTTAGGCAGTGATGGCACTGACAGCGCCTCTAGCGTTTCCAGTCAGCAAGCTCCTAGACTATTTCCTAGGCGAGGAGATAGGCAGCGTTTATAACAGGGAGCGGCTTAAAGAACTTGTTAAGGTAAGTACTGTCGGTGGGCGTCGGATGTTTGCAGCATGCGGCACGCGCCAGCTGCGACAAGGCGACACTCCTTCTAACGAGTGACTCGTTGTACAACGAGTAGACCGACGATGTCACTGTCGCCTTGTCGCAGCTGTTGCATCCGACGTCCACCTTAATGTGCCTTAAGCTTACATAATTGACCGAGCGAGCGAAGCGTCTATATGTCGAGACCGATTCTGCTTTCGTTGGTCTGTCTGTATGTGTTCCGAGTTAGCAGCCACACTCTTTATCCGGTCTCCATGGAACTTGGCACACATGTTCCTTGATTTAACATTTTTTCGTCGTGAGCTTTTTGAATGGGGCAAAATGGGTAAATAGTCCAAATAATAGTCTTTAATGTTCGCGAGGTCTACTGTGCGACCATATGGGCGACAGCTGGTACTTTTACTTCATCATCATCCATTGAGCCTTTTCCAAGCCAGTTATGGTCGACTTTGCATTCTTAAACGAAGTGGCTGAATACACTTTGTAAAGAGGTCGTAATTCTACCAATGGGCGACCACTACTTCTTTTAATTAAATATGCAAATAGTATTATCTTTGGATGGGTGACCATTTCCTAAAACACTTGCCATACGAACATCGATATATTATGGTAGTCGTTACGGGTAGTTGGAAACTAATCCTCGTGGTAGCTTCGCGGCAAATATCGAAGTTCAGCTTAGCAGCAGAACTGGAGATTACGGTGCCATCCCGCATCTTAAGAGATAGTGGTGGTGGGGTTTTAATCCGCGATGGTAAGTGAGGGCGCAAAAGCACGCCATCCTCCTTGCCTACCAGCCGGAAGTCCTGTGTCCAAGTCTGCGGCGGTGCCCCCGTCAGGTATTCTCCCTCTCTCTCTCTTCCGAGCATAGAGCTGCTTGCAGGAGACCTATCCCGCTAGAGACTATGATCTCCAGCGAGAGAGTCCACAACGAGGCCAGGCTCACGAGGACCCGGCTTTGACCACGCTAGGTACTCCACCAACGTGTGGAGAGTCACGTCTTCGCCGAGAGCCTCGCAGTGCAGACACTGGGGCGTGACCTCACGATGAATGCGGCACGGATACTTACCGAATCATCTCAAGTCGTACCTTCGATGAGATTCCGGTGGTTCCGGGGAGCTTGGATTGCTAGACTGTGATTTCTGGACGTCGCAGACCTGTGGCCCCGCTATAGCGCTTATTTGTGCCATTGGAACAATGACGCAAGGGCTTTCGTTTACAGGGCCCATAGATACACTTAGAGAGTGGCTGCATGCATGTCTCTTAACCGGGATCTCTCTTATCCTGACGGCCAAGATCTTTAACGGTTTGTTCAATACAGATACGTCGTTGGCCGTCGGTCCCACCACCTGTACGGGAGAGCTGTATAGGGCCATCCCCAGCTCCGCACGAACCCCAGGTAGTCACAGTCTGTTGCACGGATCGTTGTGTCCCCTTATGTTGGGTATCAGTAGCAAAAGCGCGCCTGCCGCCCCCTTAAATTTGGGGAACAAACTTCGAAAGAAGAAATGCGGGCCGAAGTTCCATCGGCTATCAATTACGAATCCCAAATACTTCATAGAGGACTAGATGCCTAGTCTAACGCTTCTTGCGGTTATTCTGGATCCCGTAGGCGGCTCGCGCCCAAGTCCGTAAAAACACAGAGCCTTGGCCATATCTAGTCCCAGCCACCGTTTTTGGGAATCCCCCATGATAGTGTAGCTAGCAGAAAAGGAGAATTTATATGGATATAAAATGAATCCATTTCCGTTGAAATCGCATCACGGGTAAACGGCAGGACAAAGAAAGGTGTGTACGGAATACTAGAAAATTTAATGACCATACCTACTTACTTTTCTATTATAATGTAGGTTACCTTATTGCGTTTACATGTCTGCCAGTAATTGGCACGATTGACATATCGAGTCATACATTAACAGATGTATCTCGAGACGGCTAATGTGAGTATATTGATAAAATATTTATTACTATTAGAACAGATTTCACAGTAAAGTATTGTCTTTTTATCTACAGTTGAATTTTATGTTCTTAAAAATGCCAGACGTAGAATCAAGTTGCAGAACTCCTAATGTTGCGACGAGCAACGGAATACGCGGAATGAAATATGTATAATATCGATGGATTCTAAATCAACAGCATAGACATTTTACGTGTGACCATAAGAAATAAATAACACAAAAGAATTTTCTCCTCACAATAACAAACACAGCAAAAAAAAATTGTGAAATTGGTCTAGTCGTTCACGCGAGATGTCATGAAAAAGTCATTGAAAACAGGAGTCAGCTAGTATGAAATAAAAATGCATGCCATAAAATCTACTTATATTGGCTTTCTAATTAGGGGAAAACCCGAGCAATAAATATTATTAAAATCGAACGATCTAAAATTGATAAGATGAGATTTAGATTTAGAAATATCGATTATAGCATTCACATTCATTTCACGCATTAAAAAGTGGAATATCTTAGTTTTTCTTTTACTTTGTCGGCAATGTATTTAGGCACTTTGCCTCCGGCTTCGAGTGGGACTCCCGGTCCTTGTATGGAAAACGGACTGCATGTCTAGAAAATTTTAAAGTTAACAATTATTTCTAATGTATTATAAGAAAAACATTGCAGCGTGTACCAACTTTAAAAAAAAAAAATTATCGGCGGGTGGTGAGGAGCGAAGCACTTTAAGCGATACCCCGAGCCTCCCTACTCCGCCACTGTGGGCGACAACTAGTTCAGTTTCTTCTATCTACCGCCCTCAGGTAACGACAGACGTCAATGACCTTGACAAAGATGAGGTAAACATCATCTCCGGAGCCCTGGAGCTTCGCAAGAAGACTGTATCAGACGTGATGACCAAATTGGAAGACGTGTTCATGCTGCACATCACTTCTGTGCTGGATTTTGAGACTATGTCGGAAATTATTAAATCTGGTTAGTAGGTAGCTTTTAAATGTAGTCACGCGAGGTGTATAAGTTGGAGCATCTTGCTGGATATGTTTTGTGTAACCAATATTATGTATTTTTGAGATTTGAGTGAAAAAATTAAAACTATCCTTGTTTTTCAAAAACTTTTTATGTGTGAGCTACAAAAAAAACTAATTTTATTAAGTTTTACTGCTTTTTAATAATACCATATTAATATCTAGCGGTAATGTAGCGCGCCATACGTTAACTTGAATTAACCATAAATAATAAATAAGTAAACAGCGGCGTCCATTAGTAAACCATAAATGTTCCCGCCATATCTAACCTTCATTACTCTTCACGTGGTACAAATATAGACATGTTTACTTGTTTATGTAGTAATTTTGGAACAACTCCAATATTACTTCATATTTATAGGCATGAAAACTGACGCCTGCGGCTCCACCTGCTTGCTCCCTTGCATGCCGCCC
Organism: Nudaria mundana; assembly: GCA_963556515.1. Lineage (NCBI taxonomy): Eukaryota > Metazoa > Arthropoda > Insecta > Lepidoptera > Erebidae > Nudaria > Nudaria mundana. The sequence continues at coordinate 4,908,366 of OY748309.1, forward strand.
AGATTCTATTATTTCATTCAATTATGACATGCTTTTAGCAACCTAGCAAAGCACATCTCTAGTGGAAAAGCACCCTTAGGGTACCTTGCACCAGAGATATGCTAATACCACATCGTACTCGCTCCGCTATATAGCTTATCACCAGTGGAAACGGTCACATAGCTTAGCTGTGACATCCTCGCAGCATAGCTACATAGCACATCTCTGATCGCAAGGCACCCTTAAACAGTTCGCGCGTGGAATTTCTCTCGCGGCTGTCTTCCAATCACAGCCGTGCTAGCCGCGCTGTGGTAAGTAGCGCACAGGAGAGTTTGTATGTTTGGATCTTTGATACTCTTTCACACGACTACTAAACGGATTTTTATGAAACTCGACAATAATATAGTTCTTTTTTATTTATTTTTTATATTTAGGTCGACAAATTGACGCCACCCGCCTGATGGTAAGCTGTGGCGACGTCTGGCGATTGTGGGCGACTCTCACAGTACACAGGAATACTATGGAGAGTGGCCCTCAACTTGACGACCCAGTGATGTGCTTCTTCACGCTTCGCTTAAAGAACCCAGGGTTATATGTTGGAGGAAACACGTGCGCAGGCAGGGCGTTCCAATCCACCGTCGTTCGGCAGAGAAATAAACGTTTAAAACGTTCGGTTCTCGCGAATACGGTTCGGTTCATACATCAGAATAACACATAGGCTTCTTTTGTCCCGGTAATGTGTTCCGTGATCACGTGGGCGGAGCCGCGGGCACCAGCTAGTAATGACATAAGTATATCTCTATTTTGACTTAAATGAATAGGCAAATATTATGGTTCTTGATTCAGGCTACTCCCGCGTCCCGGTATACGAAGGCGGTCGCACTAACATAGTGACGGTACTGTTCATCAAGGACTTAGCGTTCGTGGACCCCGACGACAACACGCCGCTGCGCACACTCTGCCAGTACTACCAGAACCCGTGCAACTTCGTCTTCGAGGATGTCACCCTCGATGTTATGTTCAGACAGTTCAAGGATGGTGAGTTTATGATGTCTGTCTGTGATGACTTTCGTCTGTCTGTCTATATGTGTGCTACGGGCTAGCGGAAACCTTTTTTATCTGATCTCCACGAAATTTTGCGCAGATGTTAATTGATTTATAATATTGTTACTGAGACTTCACTCTCCGTCAGTCCGGCTCCACACTGTATCTCATGAACCGTGATAGTTAGAAAGTTGAAATTTTCACAGATAATGTATTTCAGTTGCCTCTATAACAGCAAACTAAAAAACAGAATATAAAAAAAAAGTGTGTGTGTCAGCTCCGACGCACGACTGGAGTTTACTCCTTAAGTACGAGTATCTAACCATAACAAATTAGAAAGTTGCGCACTAGAGGTGCGCACCAAAAACGTGACACGATTTTCGTTACTTGTTAGTAGGTTTTACCCCTCGGATTTTTCTCATACCGGGCGCCTTATATATGAAAATCGATTCTTAAGGAGTAAACTCCAATATAAGGGGGCTCTCCCATACACCAAACGTGATTTTAATGCCGTTTTGGTACGTAAACCTTTGGGCGCGAGTCAGACTCTTGCACAAATGTTCCTTGATTCAAAACGATTGTTTCCTCGTGAACGAAAACAGCCCAAATAATGTTTTTAATGTTCGCGAGGTCACCGCTACGACCACTAGTATTCGATTTATCTGTACTCCAGGTCACAAAGGTCATATGGCATTCGTCCACCGCATCAACAACGAGGGTGAAGGAGACCCTTTCTATGAGACCATTGGTCTCGTTACATTAGAAGACGTCATTGAGGAAATGATACAGGCGGAGATCGTCGATGAGACCGATGTCTTCTGTAAGTACAAATGTTTTTTTTTAATTCAGCTATTTAATGACTAAAACTTCTTTATCCACAGAGCCTTTTCTCAACCCGGTTGGGGTCGGCTTTCCAGTCTAATTGCTGCACGACTGAATTTCGATGTTTAAAGCTTCTACCGTCAGACAGACCTACAAAACCCATGGGCAATATCGAAGTTATGCGGTTAGACCCGTCTGACGTTTAGGGCTCCAACTACCCGTTGACAACTGCTTTAGATGTTCGTATGATGTTCGTGAGACACAGACGGATCTCAAATGTCTTAAGAAATGGTCACTCATGGACTTGGCTAGTGATACTTAACAATAGCAATGTGTTAACCTAATAAACGCCTCTGTATACCGTTTCGGAAAAGACAATATCATTTTGTGTGTGTTCTGTTATAGTGAGCCTTTCACCATCAGAAGTGGGATAATAGTACCAGAAGTGGGATAATTTTTTTTTTCTCTTTCACAGTGGATAACCGCTCGAAACGTCGTAGGAATCGTCCCCAGCACAAGTTACAGGACTTCGCCGCGTTCGCTGAACGTCATGAAAACCAGCATATACACATATCGCCACAACTCACGCTTGCCACATTCCAGTTTTTAAGTACTAGTGAGTGTAGATCCATTATTTGCTGCCTTAACTAATTAACTTATATGTTCAAAATTTAATATCAGTTAAAACTAGTTATTATTAGGCAAATCTCGTTAGGTTTTGGTTATATCTGAAGTAATAGCCTTTGTTAAAACTAGAATTAACGGATTTCTAGTTTTAACAAACGCGTAAGAAAGTAACAAAGTTTTTATGTGTGTCTGTCTGTTTGTTCCGGATTATATCTATAAAAACTGGTATTTTAGTGACAGTTATCCACCAGTATACCAACTTCAGAGCAACCATTTCTACTACGTGTATAGAGGGCGAGTGTCATTCGTTTTCTTTGTGTCAATCATTAAGCAGTTACCCAGTATTGAGTTGAAGTTGGCGTCCCACTTTATATTGAATATATATTTTTTTTTAATTTTTAAATGATTTTTATGGGGTGGAAACCTGAAATAAATGATTTTTATTTGTTTAAAACATCTAAATTAGAGCAATAACTATATAAAATTATTAGTTCCATTTTTTGCCACACGCCAATATAAACTGGGAAAGCTGTAGTGACGTTACGTCATCCTCGATTGTTTGATGGTTCTGACGTTCAGAGTGATTGTTTGTGGTGCAGACTGGTTGACAAATTATACTAAAAACCTTCCTCGAGAACCACTCTATCCATGAAAACTGCCTCAAAACCCGTTGCGTAGTTTTAAACATCTAAGCATACATAGGGGGACTTTATTTTATACTAGCGGCCGCTGGCTACTTCGCTCGCTTGACAAATTATGTACACAAAAACCTTCCTCGATATCTATCCACTATCTATCCACTAGTGAAAACCGCATCAAAATCCGTTGTGTAGTTTTAACGATCTAAGCATACATAGGGGGACTTTGTTTTATACTAGCGGACGCTGGCTGCTTCGCTCGCTTGACAAATTATGTACACAAAAACCTTCCTTGATAACCGCTCTATCCATTAGTAAAAACCGCATCAAAATCCGTTGTGTAGTTTTAAACATCTAAGCATACATAGGGGGACTTTATTTTATACTAGCGGCCGCTGGCTACTTCGCTCGCTTGACAAATTATGTACACAAAAACCTTCCTCGATATCTATCCACTATCTATCCACTAGTGAAAACCGCATCAAAATCCGTTGTGTAGTTTTAACGATCTAAGCAAACATAGGGGGACTTTGTTTTATACTAGCGGACGCTGGCTGCTTCGCTCGCTTGACAAATTATGTACACAAAAACCTTCCTTGATAACCGCTCTATCCATTAGTAAAAACCGCATCAAAATCCGTTGTGTAGTTTTAAACATCTAAGCATACATAGGGGGACTTTATTTTATACTAGCGGCCGCTGGCTGCTTCGCTCGCTTGACAAATTATGCACACAAAAACCTTCCTCGATATCTATCCACTATCTATCCACTAGTGAAAACCGCATCAAAACCCGTTGCGTAGTTTTAAAGATCTAAGCATACATAGGGGGACTTTATTTTATACTAGCGGACGCTGGCTGCTTCGCTCGCTTGACAAATTATTTACACAAAAACCTTCCTCGATAACCAATCTATCCACTAGTGAAAACCGCATCAAAATCCGTTGTGTAGTTTTAAAGATCTAAGCATACATAGGGGGACTTTATTTTATACTAGCGGCCGCTGGCTGCTTCGCTCGCTTGACATATTATGTACACAAAAACCTTCCTTGATAACCGCTCTATCCATTAGTAAAAACCGCATCAAAATCCGTTGTGTAGTTTTAAACATCTAAGCATACATAGGGGGACTTTATTTTATACTAGCGGCCGCTGGCTACTTCGCTCGCTTGACAAATTATGTACACAAAAACCTTCCTCGATATCTATCCACTATCTATCCACTAGTGAAAACCGCATCAAAATCCGTTGTGTAGTTTTAACGATCTAAGCAAACATAGGGGGACTTTGTTTTATACTAGCGGACGCTGGCTGCTTCGCTCGCTTGACAAATTATGTACACAAAAACCTTCCTTGATAACCGCTCTATCCATTAGTAAAAACCGCATCAAAATCCGTTGTGTAGTTTTAAACATCTAAGCATACATAGGGGGACTTTATTTTATACTAGCGGCCGCTGGCTGTTTCGCTCGCTTGACAAATTATGCACACAAAAACCTTCCTCGATATCTATCCACTATCTATCCACTAGTGAAAACCGCATCAAAACCCGTTGCGTAGTTTTAAAGATCTAAGCATACATAGGGGGACTTTATTTTATACTAGCGGACGCTGGCTGCTTCGCTCGCTTGACAAATTATTTACACAAAAACCTTCCTCGATAACCAATCTATCCACTAGTGAAAACCGCATCAAAATCCGTTGTGTAGTTTTAAAGATCTAAGCATACATAGGGGGACTTTATTTTATACTAGCGGCCGCTGGCTGCTTCGCTCGCTTGACAAATTATGTACACAAAAACCTTCCTCGATATCTATCCACTATCTATCCACTAGTGAAAACCGCATCAAAACCCGTTGCGTAGTTTTAAAGATCTAAGCATACATAGGGGGACTTTATTTTATACTAGCGGACGCTGGCTGCTTCGCTCGCTTGACAAATTATTTACACAAAAACCTTCCTCGATAACCAATCTATCCACTAGTGAAAACCGCATCAAAATCCGTTGTGTAGTTTTAAAGATCTAAGCATACATAGGGGGACTTTATTTTATACTAGCGGCCGCTGGCTACTTCGCTCGCTTGACAAATTATGTACACAAAAACCTTCCTCGATATCTATCCACTATCTATCCACTAGTGAAAACCGCATCAAAATCCGTTGTGTAGTTTTAACGATCTAAGCATACATAGGGGGACTTTGTTTTATACTAGCGGACGCTGGCTGCTTCGCTCGCTTGACAAATTATGTACACAAAAACCTTCCTTGATAACCGCTCTATCCATTAGTAAAAACCGCATCAAAATCCGTTGTGTAGTTTTAAACATCTAATCATACATACAACAGAAGTGACTTTGTTTATCTATATATAGTTGCTCTGAGATATCAACGCTTTAGATATGTAACTGCCATTCGTTTCTGGGGTTCTATCTATATTGACTGCTACGGTGGCATAGTCGGTAGTACATCCGGTTTTGACGCCGGAGTCTCGGGTTCGATTCCCGGTCGGGACAAACTTTGTGTGATGACACATACATTAGTGCTGAATTCTGGTTATTTCCTATGTATAAAATGTATATAAGTATTTATATCAGTTTATCTAGTACTCATATCACAAGCTCTGCTTAGTTTGTAACTAGATGGCGTTGTGTGAAATGTCCTAACATATTTATTTATTTATATGTTCACGACCATCAATATTCCAGGCGTAGAAGCCTTCCGTCCAGACACAGTCTCAGAGACAGTACTGCGTCGACTATTGAAACAGGATGTCATACATCATATAAAACTTAAAGGGAAAACGAAAAAGGATCCCAGCACTTATGTGTTCCAGCAAAGTAAACCGGTAAGTAATATACATACATACATGATGGGCTAAGCAGAGATACATTAGACACACACACACACACTTTGCATATAGTCTTGTTGGTCCCACATAATAGGGGACACGCCTATTACTACGTGACCTAACCTACCTATTAATGAGGAGTCCGACGCCCCTTATGTGTTTCGGGGGCGTCGCTTCTCTGTCGATTAGGGGGGTTAGCCCCCCCCCCCCTCCACTTTGTAAGAAAACGGTATATTCTCAAACTCAAAAATATTTATTAATATAGGTTATAAAATAACACTTCCTCGTATTAACGTCAGCACATAGAATTTACATTTAATGCCAGATTCGCAAAGCAACGGGTGGAGCCAAAGAGAAAAGAACCTGGCAATAAAACCTCCCGGCCACTGTTTTCCAATCATCAGTAACTACATTCATAGTATATACACACAACATATTCAGTAAGATGCTGCAACTAATACACCACACGTGAAGATATGCGTTAATTTAGATAATTTTACACACACACACACATATCACGCCTATATCCCCGAAGGGGTAGGCAGAGGTGCATTACACACCCACAATTTGCCAGTATTTTAAGTCCCACGTAATGGGGGCAAGACTATTGCCGTCACCGGGCACATTTAGTCCAAAATGGCCGAATGAATTTAATAAAAAGTAGCAGCTATATTGTAATTTTGAAAAAAAAAAAAAATATTGAGACCCCTTGCCTTGCGATGAAATGTTGATGAAAGGCAACAAAATCTTACGTGCTAGCCGTAAGATTTTGTCTAGTCCTAGACGCCCAGGACTATTAGATAATTTCAATGTGCCTAAAAATATTTAGGCACATTGAAATATGCGGATAAGTAAGCGGTCACAATAAATATATTGTGACCGCTTACTTATCCGCATAGACTCTTCTTTCAGATTCGAACTTTGGTATAGTTCAAAGCGATAATAATATAGATAATATGTAATAAGTGTGGGTTCACCATTAAATACCATGTAGTTTGTTGGGTTTCCGATATTTCGGCACTCGTACAAGCACCATGAGGATGGCATCCAATTAAATCCAATAATAGACCGTTTAAATAACTATATCCGAGACGCCCAGGTCTTTAATTGTCTGTGCCACAGCGGCTGGCACGTAAAATTTTGTTGCCTTTCATCAACATTTCATCGCAAGGCAACGGGTTTAAACTTTTTTTTTATTACAATATAGCTGCTACTTTTTATTAAATTCATTATGCCATTTTGAACATAACCTATTATATGTGTGCCCGGTGACGGCAATAGGCCTTCCCCCTGTTACGTGGGACTAAAAATACTAGCAAGTTGTGGGTGTATAATGCACCTCTGCCTAACCCTTAGGATATAGGCGTGATATGTGTGTAAGAAAAGTAAACTATCTTTTATATCCAGGTGGATTACTTCGTATTAATTCTGGAAGGTCGCGTTGAGGTGACAGTGGGTCGAGAGAACTTGGTCTTTGAAGCTGGACCCTTCACGTACTTCGGAGTGCAGGCTCTCACACAGAACGTTGGAGTTGGTGAGTTTAGGAGGGTTACAGATTACATTTGAAAGCTTAGATCAAAAATACTATAGATATTGGATTCAGTACAAATACAACGCGGAATCTTAGCACTCGAATAGTATATAGGTGATTATTACAAATACCATCTATAAAATAAACAAGATTGTACATTGATGGTTGACAAAGAAATAATTGGTAATAATGAATACAGACTACATCTATGTACAGCGCCGTTGTCGCATCCCTCGAGAGTCAGCAAGCGCAATAGGAACTTAGTACGGCGCGCGGTTGAAGCGCGCAGGTCTGCAATGTACAGCGCCGTCGTCGCATCCCTCGAGAGTCAGCAAGCGCAATAGGAACTTAGTACGGCGCGCGGTTGAAGCGCGCAGGTGTGCAATGTACAGCGCCGTCGTCGCATCCCTCGAGAGTCAGCAAGCGCAATAGGAACTTAGTACGGCGCGCGGTTGAAGCGCGCAGGTGTGCAATGTACAGCGCCGTCGTCGCATCCCTCGAGAGTCAGCAAGCGCAATAGGAACTTAGTACGGCGCGCGGTTGAAGCGCGCAGGTCTGCAATGTACAGCGCCGTCGTCGCATCCCTCGAGAGTCAGCAAGCGCAATAGGAACTTAGTACGGCGCGCGGTTGAAGCGCGCAGGTGTGCAATGTACAGCGCCGTCGTCGCATCCCTCGAGAGTCAGCAAGCGCAATAGGAACTTAGTACGGCGCGCGGTTGAAGCGCGCAGGTGTGCAATGTACAGCGCCGTCGTCGCATCCCTCGAGAGTCAGCAAGCGCAATAGGAACTTAGTACGGCGCGCGGTTGAAGCGCGCAGGTGTGCAATGTACAGCGCCGTCGTCGCATCCCTCGAGAGTCAGCAAGCGCAATAGGAACTTAGTACGGCGCGCGGTTGAAGCGCGCAGGTGTGCAATGTACAGCGCCGTCGTCGCATCCCTCGAGAGTCAGCAAGCGCAATAGGAACTTAGTACGGCGCGCGGTTGAAGCGCGCAGGTGTGCAATGTACAGCGCCGTCGTCGCATCCCTCGAGAGTCAGCAAGCGCAATAGGAACTTAGTACGGCGCGCGGTTGAAGCGCGCAGGTGTGCAATGTACAGCGCCGTCGTCGCATCCCTCGAGAGTCAGCAAGCGCAATAGGAACTTAGTACGGCGCGCGGTTGAAGCGCGCAGGTGTGCAATGTACAGCGCCGTCGTCGCATCCCTCGAGAGTCAGCAAGCGCAATAGGAACTTAGTACGGCGCGCGGTTGAAGCGCGCAGGTGTGCAATGTACAGCGCCGTCGTCGCATCCCTCGAGAGTCAGCAAGCGCAATAGGAACTTAGTACGGCGCGCGGTTGAAGCGCGCAGGTGTGCAATGTACAGCGCCGTCGTCGCATCCCTCGAGAGTCAGCAAGCGCAATAGGAACTTAGTACGGCGCGCGGTTGAAGCGCGCAGGTGTGCAATGTACAGCGCCGTCGTCGCATCCCTCGAGAGTCAGCAAGCGCAATAGGAACTTAGTACGGCGCGCGGTTGAAGCGCGCAGGTGTGCAATGTACAGCGCCGTCGTCGCATCCCTCGAGAGTCAGCAAGCGCAATAGGAACTTAGTACGGCGCGCGGTTGAAGCGCGCAGGTGTGCAATGTACAGCGCCGTCGTCGCATCCCTCGAGAGCCAGCAAGCGCAATAGGAACTTAGTACGGCGCGCGGTTGAAGCGCGCAGGTGTGCAATGTACAGCGCCGTTGTAGCATCCCTCGAGAGTCAGCAAGCGCAATAGGAACTTAGTACGGCGCGCGGTTGAAGCGCGCAGGTGTGCAATGTACAGCGCCGTCGTCGCATCCCTCGAGAGTCAGCAAGCGCAATAGGAACTTAGTACGGCGCGCGGTTGAAGCGCGCAGGTGTGCAATGTACAGCGCCGTCGTCGCATCCCTCGAGAGTCAGCAAGCGCAATAGGAACTTAGTACGGCGCGCGGTTGAAGCGCGCAGGTGTGCAATGTACAGCGCCGTCGTCGCATCCCTCGAGAGTCAGCAAGCGCAATAGGAACTTAGTACGGCGCGCGGTTGAAGCGCGCAGGTGTGCAATGTACAGCGCCGTTGTAGCATCCCTCGAGAGTCAGCAAGCGCAATAGGAACTTAGTACGGCGCGCGGTTGAAGCGCGCAGGTGTGCAATGTACAGCGCCGTTGTCGCATCCCTCGAGAGTCAGCAAGCGCAATAGGAACTTAGTACGGCGCGCGGTTGAAGCGCGCAGGTGTGCAATGTACAGCGCCGTTGTAGCATCCCTCGAGAGTCAGCAAGCGCAATAGGAACTTAGTACGGCGCGCGGTTGAAGCGCGCAGGTGTGCAATGTACAGCGCCGTTGTAGCATCCCTCGAGAGTCAGCAAGCGCAATAGGAACTTAGTACGGCGCGCGGTTGAAGCGCGCAGGTGTGCAATGTACAGCGCCGTTGTCGCATCCCTCGAGAGTCAGCAAGCGCAATAGAAACTTAGTACGGCGCGCGGTTGAAGCGCGCAGGTGTGCAATGTACAGCGCCGTTGTCGCATCCCTCGAGAGTCAGCAAGCGCAATAGGAACTTAGTACGGCGCGCGGTTGAAGCGCGCAGGTGTGCAATGTACAGCGCCGTTGTCGTATCCCTCGAAAGTCAGCAAGCGCAATAGAAACTTAGTACGGCGCGCGGTTGAAGCGCGCAGGTGTGCAATGTACAGCGCCGTTGTCGTATCCCTCGAGAGTCAGCAAGCGCAATAGGAACTTAGTACGGCGCGCGGTTGAAGCGCGCAGGTGTGCAATGTACAGCGCCGTTGTCGTATCCCTCGAGAGTCAGCAAGCGCAATAGAAACTTAGTACGGCGCGCGGTTGAAGCGCGCAGGTGTGCAATGTACAGCGCCGTTGTCGTATCCCTCGAGAGTCAGCAAGCGCAATAGGAACTTAGTACGGCGCGCGGTTGAAGCGCGCAGGTGTGCAATGTACAGCGCCGTTGTCGTATCCCTCGAGAGTCAGCAAGCGCAATAGGAACTTAGTACGGCGCGCGGTTGAAGCGCGCAGGTGTGCAATGTACAGCGCCGTTGTAGCATCCCTCGAGAGTCAGCAAGCGCAATAGGAACTTAGTACGGCGCGCGGTTGAAGCGCGCAGGTGTGCAATGTACAGCGCCGTTGTAGCATCCCTCGAGAGTCAGCAAGCGCAATAGGAACTTAGTACGGCGCGCGGTTGAAGCGCGCAGGTGTGCAATGTACAGCGCCGTTGTCGCATCCCTCGAGAGTCAGCAAGCGCAATAGGAACTTAGTACGGCGCGCGGTTGAAGCGCGCAGGTGTGCAATGTACAGCGCCGTTGTCGTATCCCTCGAGAGTCAGCAAGCGCAATAGGAACTTAGTACGGCGCGCGGTTGAAGCGCGCAGGTGTGCAATGTACAGCGCCGTTGTCGTATCCCTCGAGATTCAGCAAGCGCAATAGAAACTTAGTACGGCGCGCGGTTGAAGCGCGCAGGTGTGCAATGTACAGCGCCGTTGTCGTATCCCTCGAGAGTCAGCAAGCGCAATAGGAACTTAGTACGGCGCGCGGTTGAAGCGCGCAGGTGTGCAATGTACAGCGCCGTTGTCGTATCCCTCGAGAGTCAGCAAGCGCAATAGGAACTTAGTACGGCGCGCGGTTGAAGCGCGCAGGTGTGCAATGTACAGCGCCGTTGTAGCATCCCTCGAGAGTCAGCAAGCGCAATAGGAACTTAGTACGGCGCGCGGTTGAAGCGCGCAGGTGTGCAATGTACAGCGCCGTTGTAGCATCCCTCGAGAGTCAGCAAGCGCAATAGGAACTTAGTACGGCGCGCGGTTGAAGCGCGCAGGTGTGCAATGTACAGCGCCGTTGTCGTATCCCTCGAGAGTCAGCAAGCGCAATAGGAACTTAGTACGGCGCGCGGTTGAAGCGCGCAGGTGTGCAATGTACAGCGCCGTTGTCGTATCCCTCGAGAGTCAGCAAGCGCAATAGGAACTTAGTACGGCGCGCGGTTGAAGCGCGCAGGTGTGCAATGTACAGCGCCGTTGTCGTATCCCTCGAGAGTCAGCAAGCGCAATAGGAACTTAGTACGGCGCGCGGTTGAAGCGCGCAGGTGTGCAATGTACAGCGCCGTTGTAGCATCCCTCGAGAGTCAGCAAGCGCAATAGGAACTTAGTACGGCGCGCGGTTGAAGCGCGCAGGTGTGCAATGTACAGCGCCGTTGTCGTATCCCTCGAGAGTCAGCAAGCGCAATAGGAACTTAGTACGGCGCGCGGTTGAAGCGCGCAGGTGTGCAATGTACAGCGCCGTTGTAGCATCCCTCGAGAGTCAGCAAGCGCAATAGGAACTTAGTACGGCGCGCGGTTGAAGCGCGCAGGTGTGCAATGTACAGCGCCGTTGTCGTATCCCTCGAGAGTCAGCAAGCGCAATAGGAACTTAGTACGGCGCGCGGTTGAAGCGCGCAGGTGTGCAATGTACAGCGCCGTTGTAGCATCCCTCGAGAGTCAGCAAGCGCAATAGGAACTTAGTACGGCGCGCGGTTGAAGCGCGCAGGTGTGCAATGTACAGCGCCGTTGTAGCATCCCTCGAGAGTCAGCAAGCGCAATAGGAACTTAGTACGGCGCGCGGTTGAAGCGCGCAGGTGTGCAATGTACAGCGCAGTTGTCGCATCCCTCGAGAGTCAGCAAGCGCAATAGGAACTTAGTACGGCGCGCGGTTGAAGCGCGCAGGTGTGCAATGTACAGCGCCGTTGTCGCATCCCTCGAGAGTCAGCAAGCGCAATAGGAACTTAGTACGGCGCCCGGTGAAAGCGCGCAGGTGTGCAATGTACAGCGCCGTTGTCGCATCCCTCGAGAGTCAGCAAGCGCAATAGGAACTTAGTACGGCGCGCGGTTGAAGCGCGCAGGTGTGCAATGTACAGCGCCGTTGTCGCATCCCTCGAGAGTCAGCAAGCGCAATAGGAACTTAGTACGGCGCGCGGTTGAAGCGCGCAGGTGTGCAATGTACAGCGCCGTTGTCGCATCCCTCGAGAGTCAGCAAGCGCAATAGGAACTTAGTACGGCGCGCGGTTGAAGCGCGCAGGTGTGCAATGTACAGTGCCGTTGTCGCATCCCTCGAGAGTCAGCAAGCGCAATAGGAACTTAGTACGGCGCGCGGTTGAAGCGCGCAGGTGTGCAATGTACAGCGCCGTTGTCGCATCCCTCGAGAGTCAGCAAGCGCAATAGGAACTTAGTACGGCGCGCGGTTGAAGCGCGCAGGTGTGCAATGTATAGCGCCGTTGTCGCATCCCTCGAGAGTCAGCAAGCGCAATAGTAACTTAGTACGCCGCGCGGTTGAAGCGCGCAGGTGTGCAATGTACAGCGCCGTTGTCGCATCCCTCGAGAGTCAGCAAGCGCAATAGGAACTTAGTACGGCGCGCGGTTGAAGCGCGCAGGTGTGCAATGTACAGCGCCGTTGTCGCATCCTTCGAGAGTCAGCAAGCGCAATAGGAACTTAGTGCGCCGCGCGGTTGAAGCGCGCAGGTGTGCAATGTACAGCGCCGTTGTCGCATCCCTCGAGAGTCAGCAAGCGCAATAGGAACTTAGTACGGCGCGCGGTTGAAGCGCGCAGGTGTGCAATGTACAGTGCCGTTGTCGCATCCCTCGAGAGTCAGCAAGCGCAATAGGAACTTAGTACGGCGCGCGGTTGAAGCGCGCAGGTGTGCAATGTACAGCGCCGTTGTCGCATCCCTCGAGAGTCAGCAAGCGCAATAGGAACTTAGTACGGCGCGCGGTTGAAGCGCGCAGGTGTGCAATGTACAGCGCCGTTGTCGCATCCCTCGAGTCAGCAAGCGCAATAGGAATTTAGTACGGCGCGCGGTTGAAGCGCGCAGGTGTGCAATATACAGCGCCGTTGTCGCATCCCTCGAGAGTCAGCAAGCGCAATAGGAACTTAGTACGGCGCGCGGTTGAAGCGCGCAGGTGTGCAATGTACAGCGCCGTTGTCGCATCCCTCGAGAGTCAGCAAGCGCAATAGGAACTTAGTACGGCGCGCGGTTGAAGCGCGCAGGTGTGCAATGTACAGCGCCGTTGTCGCATCCCTCGAGTCAGCAAGCGCAATAGGAACTTAGTACGGCGCGCGGTTAAAGCGCGCAGGTGTGCAATGTACAGCGCCGTTGTCGCATCCCTCGAGAGTCAGCAAGCGCAATAGGAACTTAGTACGGCGCGCGGTTGAAGCGCGCAGGTATGCAATGTACAGCGCCGTTGTCGCATCCCTCGAGTCAGCAAGCGCAATAGGAACTTAGTACGGCGCGCGGTTGAAGCGCGCAGGTGTGCAATGTACAGCGCCGTTGTCGCATCCCTCGAGAGTCAGCAAGCGCAATAGGAACTTAGTACGGCGCGCGGTTGAAGCGCGCAGGTGTGCAATGTACAGCGCCGTTGTCGCATCCCTCGAGAGTCAGCAAGCGCAATAGGAACTAAGTACGGCGCGCGGTTGAAGCGCGCAGGTGTGCAATGTACAGCGCCGTTGTCGCATCCCTCGAGAGTCAGCAAGCGCAATAGGAACTTAGTACGGCGCGCGGTTGAAGCGCGCTGGTGTGCAATGTACAGCGCCGTTGTCGCATCCCTCGAGTCAGCAAGCGCAATAGGAACTTAGTACGGCGCGCGGTTGAAGCGCGCAGGTGTGCAATGTACAGCGCCGTTGTCGCATCCCTCGAGTCAGCAAGCGCAATAGGAACTTAGTACGGCGCGCGGTTGAAGCGCGCAGGTGTGCAATGTACAGCGCCGTTGTCGCATCCCTCGAGTCAGCAAGCGCAATAGGAACTTAGTACGGCGCGCGGTTGAAGCGCGCAGGTGTGCAATGTACAGCGCCGTTGTCGCATCCCTCGAGTCAGCAAGCGCAATAGGAACTTAGTACGGCGCGCGGTTGAAGCGCGCAGGTGTGCAATGTACAGCGCCGTTGTCGCATCCCTCGAGTCAGCAAGCGCAATAGGAACTTAGTACGGCGCGCGGTTGAAGCGCGCAGGTGTGCAATGTACAGCGCCGTTGTCGCATCCCTCGAGTCAGCAAGCGCAATAGGAACTTAGTACGGCGCGCGGTTGAAGCGCGCAGGTGTGCAATGTACAGCGCCGTTGTCGCATCCCTCGAGTCAGCAAGCGCAATAGGAACTTAGTACGGTGCGCGGTTGAAGCGCGCAGGTGTGCAATGTACAGCGCCGTTGTCGCATCCCTCGAGTCAGCAAGCGCAATAGGAACTTAGTACGGCGCGCGGTTGAAGCGCGCAGGTGTGCAATGTACAGCGCCGTTGTCGCATCCCTCGAGTCAGCAAGCGCAATAGGAACTTAGTACGGCGCGCGGTTGAAGCGCGCAGGTGTGCAATGTACAGCGCCGTTGTCGCATCCCTCGAGTCAGCAAGCGCAATAGGAACTTAGTACGGCGCGCGGTTGAAGCGCGCAGGTGTGCAATGTACAGCGCCGTTGTCGCATCCCTCGAGTCAGCAAGCGCAATAGGAACTTAGTACGGCGCGCGGTTGAAGCGCGCAGGTGTGCAATGTACAGCGCCGTTGTCGCATCCCTCGAGTCAGCAAGCGCAATAGGAACTTAGTACGGCGCGCGGTTGAAGCGCGCAGGTGTGCAATGTACAGCGCCGTTGTCGCATCCCTCGAGTCAGCAAGCGCAATAGGAACTTAGTACGGCGCGCGGTTGAAGCGCGCAGGTGTGCAATGTACAGCGCCGTTGTCGCATCCCTCGAGTCAGCAAGCGCAATAGGAACTTAGTACGGCGCGCGGTTGAAGCGCGCAGGTGTGCAATGTACAGCGCCGTTGTCGCATCCCTCGAGTCAGCAAGCGCAATAGGAACTAAGTACGGCGCGCGGTTGAAGCGCGCAGGTGTGCAATGTACAGCGCCGTTGTCGCATCCCTCGAGTCAGCAAGCGCAATAGGAACTTAGTACGGCGCGCGGTTGAAGCGCGCAGGTGTGCAATGTACAGCGCCGTTGTCGCATCCCTCGAGAGTCAGCAAGCGCAATAGGAACTTAGTACGGCGCGCGGTTGAAGCGCGCAGGTGTGCAATGTACAGCGCCGTTGTCGCATCCCTCGAGAGTCAGCAAGCGCAATAGGAACTTAGTACG
The DNA here is from genome assembly GCA_963556515.1 of Nudaria mundana. Taxonomy (NCBI): domain Eukaryota; kingdom Metazoa; phylum Arthropoda; class Insecta; order Lepidoptera; family Erebidae; genus Nudaria; species Nudaria mundana. The sequence goes on from OY748309.1 coordinate 4,923,917, forward strand.
GCGCGCGGTTGAAGCGCGCAGGTGTGCAATGACCGAGGTGAAGTGGTGCCGTTTGTAAAGCACTGATCGGTAATCTAGGTATTTTTGATCTAAGTTTGAAGTTAATAAAGTAAGGCCATCGAGCCAAATAAAAAATACAAAGCTTCGGGGGTTTAATTCCCTATTCTTATCGCTATCGTCTGTATAAGACATAGATGATTCTATCAATGTTGACAACTACGGTACTAAATGTTTACCTGTACCATGAACGTCATTACTGGGTACGAGTGATAAGGGCAGAGATAATAATCGCAATGTAACTCAGTAAAGGTCCGTTTGTTGACAAAAAATATTTTGTTTCGTTGGCCTTACTTTAGGAGGTTAGGTTGCAGTTTATTAGGGTTAAGATAGGATGCAGATTCGAATGTTGCTCGAGACTTGAAATACTGCGGTTATTATCAATTTCGTGAAATTGATAATAAATTATATAATAGTAAATAAATTCATGTTCAGGTGACGTTTGCTATATGTTCGGGTAGCGCGCTTTAGCGCTGTCAGCGCAACTCGGGTAGGCTAAACTTGAAGTATGACGTCATCGAAGCGTTTAAAGCCTCTGTGGAAGCGATCTGTTAGCGATCAAATCATTTCACGAAGTCAATCCAGTTTTTCATGAAACACATCGCATACTATGAAAAATTATTTAACACACACGTTAATTTCATCAAATTACTGAGCGGAGCGAAGCGGATCTCAATCTTAGGCGACAAATGTAAATCGTTTGTGTACCAACTTTTCCGAAACGGCTCGACCGATTTTGACCAAATTTGGCATGCTGGTCGTACCCGGGTACGTCATACCCGGGTGTGCATATCTCTGAAATCATGAAAATAGAGCTGACCACGGAGGAATAATCACCGAAAATGTCCTAGACATCACCGAAAAACCAGATGATTAAATGGTTGCCGTGGGTCAACAATGAAAACACGTGCGTCAACAATGAAAATAGTTTTTTTTTTCATTCGATTAATTAATTTAAGTGTTCGATTCTGATTCTGATATGTAATAACAACATTTGCTCCGCTCAACATTTGCAATTAGCAGCATGCTGCGCATACCTAGTTTTATCGTTTACAGAGGGCTTAAGACATCATACGCTTTCAAAAATGCTCTCCGAACACCGTCATGGTATTTGACCAAATTTAGTTTTTTAGCTTTAGGCCGTGTAACTAACCACTGGGCGCAGTTTTAAATGCATGTATAAGTTGCGAACGATGACAGTAGGATGGAACTTTGTAAAAATAACTGCTTCGTGACGTCATCAATCGATAAAAGTATTGAAAACAAAACGTTATCCTTACTTTTGACTCCCGGGCTCGATCGCTCGTCAAATCAAATATATATAAATATATAAGTATGTTTATCAGTTGTCTAGATCCCATAGCACAAGCTTATAGCTTAGTTTGGGCTAGATGACGTTGTGTGAGAATATCCAATATTGATTGATGACGTCACGGAGCGGTTAGTGTGAAAAGGTTCCATCAAACTGTTCATCGTGCGCGGCTGTTAGGTCATTAAACTATGTCCAATTGTCGACAGCGGAATCCCCCACACCATCAGCGATGGGCTCCCTGCAGAATATCAACATGGACGCCATGTTACGTCACACTTTTGTACCGGACTACTCTGTGAGGGCCATTACGGAGTTGTTCTATCTCACTGTTAAACGGTAATATATATCAATATCAATACATTAGTATATAGAAATGGGGAAGGTTCCCTTTAGCTCTCGAGAACTGCTTATCTACTGTTCACCCCTTTATGGATAGCCCTCGATCTGGAGGCAAGCCAAAAAATCGAAAATTTGACCTAGTCCTTAAGGGGTCAAAAGTTATAGGCCAAAACCTATGGCGTGGTGAGACGCGTAATACACCGTACTAGTATTTTAAGAATAGTTTAAGCAAATTCATTGCTTTGATATACAAAAATATACTGAGAGTTAAATGTTTTTTTTGTAATGTTTCAGTTCTCTCTACCTAGCGGCCAAAAGAGCGACACTCATGGAGAAGGGTGCTTTATCTAAAGGCGCTACTAACGAACAATTCGACACAGAAGTAGATAAGGTACATTAATTTCTATACTATAATATTATAAAGCTGAAGAGTTTGTTTGTTTGAACGCGCTAATCTCAGGAAGTACTGGTTCGATTTGAAAAATTATATTTTTGTTGAAAAGTTAATTTATCGAGAAAGGCTACAGGCTGTATAACATCACGCTAAGATCAATAGGAGCGGAGCAGCAGTGTGATATGTTTCAAAAACGGAGAAAAAATATTTCTTTTAAGAACTTCCGTTGCGTGCGCTGACCAAACGGTTAATGTTATGTTAAAATGATGTACTAAAGAATTGTATCTCTTTAAAAGTTCTAAAAAAAAGTCCGCGGTAGTATTTATCTATCTTTTAAGGTTAACTCATTATAACATATTTTATGGAAATTCGTTCTAAACTAATTATTTGCGAAGCTAGATGTTATTATGGGTGACGCGACGGAAACGCGAAAAATTCCAAATTACCACGCGGGCGACCGCTAGTATTAGATATAGCTAATGTCATGTAACATAAACGCTAGAAGAGAGTGTGGATGTTTGCGTATCGGTACACTCGCACACGAAAGTACTAAGCTTGTTGTATTATTCTTAAAGTAACAGTACGCCTGTGGCCATAATAATTAATCAATAATATAATACAATTCAGTAACGTCTATCCTAGCTGTTGGAATTGTGTTTTCAATAATAATAAATAAATATGTTAGGACAATCCACACAACGCCATCTTGTCTCAAACTGAGCAGAGCTTGTGATATGAGTACTAGATAAACTGATATGAATACTAATATACATATTTTATTGTAAATACATACATATTATACATAGGAAACATCCAGACTTCGGTACAAACGTATCTGACATCACACAAAGTTTGTCCCGACCGTGAATCGAACCCGAGAATTATGAAGTGGTATTGAATTCCGCTCTATTAAATGAGACCAACAAACTGGCAATGTGTGGGTGTGGAATGCACCTCTACCTACCCCTTCGGGGACTTAGGCGTGATATTATGTATTTGCTATTAATTTTCAGCATTTATGCCACTCTTCAAATATACCATTGATATCTATGAAACTGCTTGGGAAATCCTCCAGCGCAACCTCGACTAGGGTTACAGAGGATTTTGGATCTACTTCATATGTTAATAAGGTTTAATATTATTGAATTTTCAATTGTTTCATAGTACGTTATATTATAATGGTAATCGGTTTTTTTTATATTGACTTTTATAACGGCGGTATGTTTTGGAACGAAGTGCTTTAACCAGGCTTACAGTACCCGGCGATAAATATTGCACATCGACCTTTGGAAAGAGACAATCGGCTAATTTCGGCTTCGTAGAGCGTTATCTCTGTCGCACGAAATACAAACAGTCTGGTATCTATTAGGAGCTGTTAAAACAATTATGATTTGCTTCTTTTAATAATTATTTTTATTCTTTGTATAAAGTATTCCAATTTTTCTATAAGTGTTGGCTTTAGGTTCGGGTAAAATAAAAAAAACATGTCCACATTATGAACGTCGAACAAAACGTCACATAGGTAGTGTGCGACAGAGATAACGCTCTACGAAACCGAAATTAGCCGATTGTCTCTTTCCAAAGGTCGATGTGCAATATTAATCGCCGGGTACTGTACGTGTAGTGAATCGTCACGTTACGTTACGTTAGATAACTGTGGTTCTCAATCGGTGGTCCGCAGAAGCCAAAATATGCTCTGCTTTTTTTTTATTTAGCGGTTGCGTCGTTAGTAAAACGTAAAGTAAGAACTTTGTTCCTGACGGGGACCGCATATTTATTTTTTAATTTGTATGATTTTTATTGATCGAGCGAGCAAAGCGTCAAATTTCGAGACTGTACAATTTTGCTTTTGTCTGTCTGTCTGTGTGTTCTGAGCTAGCGGACACATTTATTATTCGATCTCCACGAAACTTGGCACAAGTGTTCCTTGATTTTTTTCCTTGACTTTAATTGTCTGCGCCACGTAATATTTTGTTGCCATTCATCAAAATTTCATCGCAAGGCAACGGGTTTAATTTTTTTTTTTCAAAATTACAATATTGCTACTACTTTTTATTAAATTCATTTGGCCATTTTGGACATAACTCATTATAAATGTGCCCGGTGACGGCAATAGGCTTGCCTCCTATTATATGGGACTGAAAATACTGGCAAATTGTTGGTGTGTAATGCGCCTCTTGCTACCCCTTCGGGATATAGGCGTGATATGCGTGTGTGTGTGTGTGTGTGTTTTTTTTTTTTACTGGGGGGAAAAAGAGTTTAAATAATGTTTTTAATGTTCGCGAAATCTACTGTTCGACCATATAGGCGACCACTAGTATTTGGATAATATGACTGAGTTTGGTATCTATATCTCAGAAGGGCCGTATCAAATATTTTTACAATCTGAAACAATTGTTTTCAAAGTTAGGAATAGGACTATAATAATACCTTATAAAATGGTCCTGTCAGTTTGTGAAATATCGAAATATCCTACTAAAGATATGATTCGATTCACGTAAAAAGGACGCTGAGGGGAAGTGGAGGGCTGTGTTCGCGCATCGATACTCTCGCTCTTACTTGCTGTTACAACCATATAGATCGATACTGTCTAGCTTCAAGTTCAGCGTTCTTATTATAAGAATCGGAGTATATCATTGAAGCCTTATGGTGCTATTCCACCAGAGATGAGCTATGCTTTGAGAATATGAACGCTATAAACTATGTGATCGTTTCTACTGATGCTAAGGTATGTAGCGGAGCGGGTAAAATGTGCTATAAAGATACGCCGCCGCAAAATAGCTGCGCGAGGGAGCATAGTTACAGCACTCGCGACGAACGAGCTATAGCTCGCATCTATAGCACGCATCTTACAGTGTATTCACAGTATATTTATGAAATTTTATTGAATACCCACAAGAACAAAAGTAAATTTATGAAAAATAGTGATAATCATAATCTAAACTTAAGAAATAAGGATAAACTGGCAGTTCCTAAATTTAGGCTTCATAAAGTGAGTAATTCTTTTGCGGGGAACTTTATTCGAATGTACAATATATTGCCAACCGAAATAGTAAATTTATCTGTCAATAAATTTAAAAAACTAATAAAAAGTAAATTGTGCCATAAAGCTTATTATAGTATTAATGATTTCTTAGATGACAAGGCTGCCTGGTTGAAACACGAATAGCTCCTTTCTAAATCATCCTGTATTAGATTTAATATGAAATATTTTGACAAAAGTCGAACTGAGTTTCTTGAGGGCTCTTCTCAGTCTCGTTGCATTTTGGAACCCTCGGTAGAGTCACACCAACTTTTGACGAATCTAAATAATTTTCTAAAAATTTCAAAGATAATAAACGTTATTTTATCTATATGAAAAAAAAAAACATAGCTTAGTTTAATCCGTTTCCACCTTCAATATAATACGTAGCATAGCAGTAGAACTATTACAGCCGGTTTCTGAATTGATAATTTGAAGTTAAGTATCCGTTGAGCACGTCAAACGTCAAAATTTGTTGCTGAATTTTGACATTTGGCGTACTCAGTGGATGCTCAACTTCAAATTCTCAATTCGGAGTTCGATTTTTGTTGAGCGCGTGACTGGTGGCTTTTAGCTTACTTCTGGCGATCAGCAAAAATCGGATTGGTCTGGGAATCACAGACTCACATACCGAACGTTTCTGGTCCTGCACCTGGAGCTAGTTAGGAATAACTAGTTCTTCTGTGCGGGACTATCAACTAATCAAACATTGGCGAAATCATCGATGAACATCGATGGAACCACGTTTTTAAAAAAAGAAGACGAAGGAGAACTTTAAATTCTCAATTCAGATACCGGTCGTTCGTTTAACCTATACCAGTGTAGTGTTGTGTATAAATGAGTTTGGGCGAAATCTTAAAAAATATACACCAATAAAAGTATCTAAACACGTTCAGGTACACGTTAATCGCGATACTGCACGAATTTTCTTAGATTTTTTTCTGTATAGCACATCTCTGGTGGAAAACCACCCTTATGATGCTTACCGTACCGTAAACCTTTCAGAAGCCCTCCAGATTAAATATAATAGAATTAATGCAAGTAGCACAAAATTACGAGTCCTCGGAGAGAATAGATGTATATTCCGACAAACAGTCAAAAGCATCTAACTCGGACCGACAATGGTCGCACCCGGATAATTCTATACCTAATAAAATAGGTAAAAGAACTTTATTCACCGACTTTAATTTGAAGAGGTGTAATTTTTATGTCTCTGACTGAAGAGATTCTATTCTTTCTATTTAGTTGTATGTAACATCAGTCCTGGCTATTGGATTTTCCCTTAGTGCCCGGCAATGTCACCTATTGCGAGAGAAAAAAAATTAATAATAATAAATATGTTAGGACATTTCACACAACGCCATCTAGTCTCAAACTAAGCAGAGCTTGTGATATGAGTACCAGATAAACTGATATAAATACTTATATACATTTTTTTTGTAAATACATACATATTCCCGGGTCGAATCAAATACTTGTGTGGTCCACAAATGTTTGTTTCGGAGTTTGGGTGTTTTCTGTGTATATTATGTATGTATTTAGAAATATATAAGTATGTTTATCAGTCGTCTAGATCCCATAACACAAGCTTATAGCTTAGTTTGGGGCTAGATGACGTTGTGTAAGCATGTCCAAAAACATTTATTTATTATTATTATACATAGGAAACATCCAGACTTCGGTACAAACGTATATGTCATCACACAAAGTTTGTCCCCACCAGGAATCGAACCCGAGACTGATGTTGAAAGCGGATGCGCTCCGGCCACGCCACCGAAGCATTCAATTAAAATCGGTTCGTTTCGGAGCCTATTCAAAGCAATCAATCTTTCCAATAAATATTTATTAATAAATCGTAAGAGGTTTAAAAATTCAGCTAGTCTAAATAGTAAGTTTATTCCCATAGGTATAACAACAAAATCGTATAACGACATGACGAAAACTGGTACGTCCAAATCTTACGCAAACGCGTGCGATTCTGCCAAATACTGGGTCAATTATGAGCTCAAGTACAATAACGATGTCAAGAGT